>VDFB02374526.1:0-76365 GCA_007258455.2 Sequoia sempervirens | reverse complement strand
CCTAGGTCTTAATGTAAAAAGTTGCTAAGTGTTAGGATTTTGTGTGGTTAAGTCATTTATTGTTTGTAGTAAGGTCTTAAGACCATGTTTTGTGTCTTTTTGTGTCATTTGGGTCATTTGGGATTAGTTTGTTAAAAGTTGTCCAGTTTGCAAAAAGTTGCATAAGCAACTTTTGCATTTTTGGTTATTGGCTAAGTTGAATAGTTGGGATTTGAAAAGTAGTTGGAAATGGTTGTATTTTGTTTTTTTATGTTTAAATTATCCTTGTGAAGGTTGGTACAAGGTTCTGGTGTGCATTTTGAAGATTGAGCAATAAAGATACACTATTTTCTGCGTTTTAGAAGCATAATTTGCTACTAAGAATAGTACAGCCCTGTATGGCCTGGAAATGGTCTAAGCTTCATTGGATGTGATGTTGAATTGAATCTTCAATCTTCTACATTTTATTTCATCAATATTGGAGTAAGGGAAGATTTACTAAAAACTATTTTGAAACCCTCACTAGGGTGTGTCTTGACTATAAATTATGGATTTCCCTCCATTCCACTGATGAATAGGCCTAAAACTAGGTGGAATGGATATAGATAGGGTATAATTAGTGTTCACAATGTTGCAAGAGCAGGGGATGGCGTTATGTGAAAATTGGGTGATGCCCTAGTCCATAAAACCTCTTGTTTTTGGAATAGGAATAGAATAGGAGTTAGGGTTTTTAGAGGAACTCTTTGGAAGTGGTTTTAAATGCTTGGAAAGGTTGAGGCAGACCCTATAAGAAATTTTTGAGGCATTGGTGTCAAGGATTGAAGCTTGGAGGTTGAAAACCCTATTGTCAAGCGGAACAGTCAATTTTGAATATATTTTAGAAATCCCAAAAGGGTATCCAAAATATCTTTTAGGTTGTGGGTTTGAGGTCTGCCCTGCAAGTTATGCCAAAAAAAAACTCATTTGTTGTCTTACAAGGCCTAGTGGCAGTTTGTGAAGAAAATCACCTTAATTGATGTGTAAAGACTTTGATCGGTAATTGTTTGAGTGAGTTAGAGATCTCCCCTACTCTGCATCAAATTGGTATCCAAGCATAGGTTTTGGTCTATAAGAGGAAAAGGTTGAAGTTTGAAAGAAGCAAAGATGCCTCCTAAAGGAAATCCAACTTCTAGAGAAATGCGAGAGATGAAGGAGAAACATTCCAAGGAGTTGATACAAGTAAAGGAGTCTCAAGAAATTGTCCTAGCTAGACTTGCATCACTTGAATCAAACCAAAGGAGAGGTGTGGTCACCAGAGACATGAGTGACCAAGAGGAAGAGGAAGAGGGTGAGAACAAAAACCCTCAAGCAGGATTCCAAGAGGATGATTTGGATCCTAATGAATTGAGAATGGAAATTTTGTTGAAGGCTATCAAAGGAGACACTCGTCAGGTGAAGATGGAATTACTCATGTATGGTGGGAAGTTGGATAGTGAAGATGTGCTAGGTTGGATTGATGCACTTGATAACTATTTTGGGTATGAAGAGGTAGTAGAAGACCAAAGGGTGAAATTTTCCAAAATAAAATTGAAAGGCCATGCCTTAACTTGGTGGAATTATGTGTAGGAAGAGGGGTTGAAGAAGGGAAAATCAAAAATCAATTCTTGGGACAAAATGGTGGCTAAAATCAAGAGCCAATTTCTACCCGGTGATTATGCTATTCAAACATTTAGAAGGCTACAAAACCTCAAACAAAAGGAGATGGACGTAATGGCTTATACAGAGGAGTTTCACAAGCTAAGTATAAGGGCAGGTCATGTGGAGGATGAGGTGGAGAAAGTGGCAAGGTACCTAAATGGGTTAAGGTTCAACATACAATTACCACCCTTAGGATAGTAGAGGAATGCTTTCAATTGGAAACTAGGGCTGAAGAAAAGCTAAAGAGAAGGAAAGACAAACAAAACAAGGGAAGAGGCAGAAATTCTAGAGGAAGAGGGTCATTTTCTAATCCAAGGTAGTCATATGAGAGCCAAGAAGATACAAGCAAAGTCCGAGAGCAAGTTACAAATGCAAGAGGTGGATTTAGAGGAGGTAGATCAAGCTTTAGAGACAGATTTGGAGGTCAAGGAAGAGGATCTAGTGGGTTCACAGGAAGATGTTACCAATGCAACAAGTTTGGGCATCAAGCATGACAATGTAATGGAATTTAGACCACTAATTCATCCAGAGGAGAAAGGAGAACTCATATTGTTTAAGGAGATGATTGTGAGAGTGTGGACTCAACATCACAACTTGCTGCTCCAGAAGTTGGTGAATCATTCAAGGTAAGGAGAACCCTCATCAAAGTACCAGTAGAGAAGGAGCCACCAAAAAGGAAGACTATCTTTAGGACAACTTGTAAGTGCTTGGGTAAGGTTTGTAAAGTTGTAATTGATTCAGGTAGTACAGATAATATGGTTTCCACTGAGATGGTTGAAAAACAAGTTTCGAAGAACACCACATGCTACCCCTTACAAAGTCTCTTGGTTAAATGAGGGTCAATATGTTTTGGTAAATAAACAAAGTTGGGTGGAATTTAACATAGGAGGGTATAAGGACAAAATTTTATGTGACATACTACCCATGGGTGTATGCCATTTGCTGCTAGGGAGGCCTTGGAAATTTGATAGGCATGCTATGTATGGTGGAAGGAGGAATAATTATGAGATAGAAAAAGATGGGGTCTCATATACCTTGACACCATTGAAGGAGGAGGAAAAAGGAAAAAACATGGGATCTAATGTGATGATGGTAGGTAGGAAGGAGTTCATCAAAGTAGAAGGGAAGGATAGGGACCTTGCAGCCACTCCTAAACTAGGAAATATTATGACAACATAAATGAAGAATGACTTGATTGTGGAGATCCAAGATTGGCTCAAGAAGTATGTTGCCATGATGATAGGAGAAGTGTTCCACTCATTGTTTTCAAAAGGGGATATTTTCCATTTCATTCCTTTCATGTCAGAGGTTAGTATGCATGATCAAGCAATAGTCACAGGGACACAACAACAGATGGAAGAGGTGAGTAGAAAAGGTGAAGAGGTCAAGGATAAACTACAAGGGAAAGTGAGAAAGTACAAGCATACACCTAAAGTGAAGAATAAGGAAGTTCATTTCAAGGATGGAGGAGATATGGTAGCAGGTAATGATGCAGGTTCAACAGTATTCTCAAGTGAATGACAAGTCAAATATCATCCATCAAACAAGTCTCTGAAGTTGGAGCATATCTTAGGTGCCAAAGAATTCAAAAAGATAAGAGATAATGCCTATTTACAGTATTTAGTCCATTGGAAGGGGTTTCCAAATGACTATGTCACTTGGAGGTCAAAGAATGATATGATTGAGCATGAATCTATTGTTGTAGCACTATCCTCAATGGGACTTGAGTCTATTTTATCTGGGGAGTATGGTGCAGGGCACCTAAGTCTTAATGTAAAAATTTTCTAAGTGTTAGGGTTTTGTATTGTTAAGTCTTTTTTTGTTTGTAATAAGGTCTTAGGACCATGTTTTGTATCTTTGTGTGTTGGTTGGGTGATTTGGGATTAGTTTGTTAAAAGTTGTCCATTTTGCAAAAAGTTGCATAAGCAACTTTTGCATTTTTGGTTATTGGGGAAGCTAAACAGTTGGGATTTGAAAAGTAGTTGGAAATAGTTGGATTTTATTTTATTTATGTTTAAATAAGCCTTCTGAAGGTTGGTACGATGTTCAAGTGTGCATTTTGAAGATTGAGCAATAAAGATACATTTTCTACATTTTAGAAGCATAATCTGTTGCTACACATAATAGTACGACCCTGTACGACCTGAATATGGTCTAAGCTTCATTGGATGTGATGTTGAATTGAATGTTCTATCTTATGAATTTGATTTCATTTTATTTCATCAAGATTGGAGCAAGTTAGGGAAGATTTACTGAAAACTATTTTGAAACCCTCACTAGGGTGTGCCTTGACTGTAAATAATGGATTTCCCTCCATTCCATCGATGAATAAGCCTCAAAATTGGTGGAATGGATGTAGATAGGGTATATTTAGTGTTCACAAAGTTGCAAGAGAAGGGGATGGCGTTATGTACAAATTGGGTGATGCCCTAGTCCATAAAACCTCTTGTTTTTGGCATAGGAATAACATAGGAGTTAGGGTTTGTAGAGGAACTCTTTGAAAGTGGTTTGAAATGCTTGGGAAGATTGAGGAAAATCCTATAAGACATGTCTGAGTCATTGGTGTCAATGATTGAAGCTTGTAGGTTGAAAACCCTATTGTGACCTATCTAAACAAGCTTAATTAGTGCTATTGTCAAGCGAAACAATCAAATTTTGGATTTGTTGTTCCAAAACAACAATCCCTAAATTTTGAATATGTTTTAGAAATCCTAAAAGGGTATCCAAAATAGATTTTAGGTTATGGGTTTGAGGTTTGACCTGTAAGTTTTTGTGCATGTTTTGCGCATATGCCCCGCCGAAGGCAGGGACCCCCCCTCTTTTGCTCCTAACAGGTCATTTTCACTCCGAACGGGTTGTCTTGTTCCCGTCTCATTTTGTGCACCCCTATTTCCTTACACAGGTCAGCCATGAACCTTAAAAAGATCAATTTTCATATTGGTCGAATTCACCTTGCTGAGTTTCACTAAGTCATTTTCTAGTGTGGGTTGGACCCTGCAGGTTTCCCCTTGCTTTTCGCTCGATGTCCATTAGCCTTTGCGGACCTGTGTTTGCAGGTTTCCTCTTGTCTTTTTCCATTGAACTTCGTCGTTCACTTGCAACCGAGTCCTGACATTCACCTGACGTGCGAACCTCGCACCTATTTTTTCCACTGTGTCTTTCATGCCCTGTGAACCTGCATTCACGGGTCACCCTATGCGGGACTTCGTTCCCAATTCATCATTCTATAGCAGTTGAATCATGAATTTCACCTGCATGGAGAGGTCTACATTTTCTCTCTCCATCCCCGTCACCATTATGTCACCAAATTAATCACTTAACGATGCTCCACACTCTTCCATTGTTTTCTTGCACAAAATGATTATATGTTTCTCTTTCTGCGGGTAGATGTTAGAGATGTTGCATAGTTCCTGAATATGAACTCATGATCGACCTAAAAAATAAAGGGGGTTGAATGGAGCTCGTGAGGATTCAAAGCATTGCCTCTAAAGTGGTGCCTCAATCTAAAACTTTACCTTATGAACGATGACATTCAAAAAATTGGAGAAAATGGCCTCCATCTATGCAGAACCCGCATTGCGGATTTCTCCCTATTTATTGTCATTTTTTGGCTGGCGTCCCGCCCATGCTGTCCCGATGACCTTCTCCATTGCGGGGTCCACACCCCTTACGACCGCCTCTTGCACCATCTACGATGTTCCAGTGACGTTGTCCCACACTCCCATGCCTGCAACCTTCTCTCGTGCAGGCTCCGCATCCCGCAGTGTTGCTACCATGTCCCCCGTTATTCATGGCTTTCACTAACAATGACCCTACAGCCTCTCCCTACAATGGCCAAAAAATTGCTTCGATCCAATAAAAAATCGAGGTGGGCTAATGAACTGTGTAAGGAGTGTGCAATAGGGCGGCAAAGCCCGAAAATGCATTAACCATAAGCATGGGAGGCAGGGTGGTTGTAAACACTGAAATAAAATGCTACCATGCTATAAGCTATGGGTCACATAGATGGAAGTCGATCTTTTCTGGTTAAAATTTTGGGAGCTCACGTCTCCCACCTTTTGCAGGCCGTGAAAGATGATGAATGATGTTGTGAACTAGATTGATGTAGTGGGATAATTAGCAGGCTCATTTCTCCCAAGTCTTATTTGAAGCACCTGAATGATCGAATGACGTCCTCAAATAAATCTCTAAGCTTGATCTAAAGCAAGAAATAAAGGTACAATTTAGACCCAGCTATGATGATTTCATGGGCATGGTGGTCACTCTGTCTAAAGCCATATAATCGATCACTATAATCATGAACTAGTAAGTGCGGGTGATTCAGAGCCATATTGTATGGACCACAAACATGGAGAAAGAGGCGGATCATGGGTGTTGTTATGAGTATGATTTCGCTAATCGAAGTATGATTTGATAAGTAAACTTTGGGCCTTTCATTTGAATGCAGATTTCAGACCAATAGGATGTGGGGATGCAAATCATGGTGGTACTTTTCTAATGATAATGTCGTTGTCTGAGCTAAAAAAATAAGTCCTCTCAATGAAAATATTTAACGTGGAGCCCACCCTTTCACTCGTTGGTGGAAGTCACTGTTGTGGGATCCGCAATGCGAGATGCTGCTCAACTCTTGCCGATATCTTCACGAAATTTTCCCGTTGGCTTCCCACAAACTTCCTCCCGCTTCATCCTCTCCACAAAGAATAATGATGATGTTACCCTCTAGCTGCACCACAAGTAAACAAAACTGTAATCACACGACGAAGACATTGACTAAGTATGGTCTGTGAGGCAAAGCAGTTTGGGCCAACACTCGTGGTATTATTGCTGGTAGGCCCTTTGTTGGATTGCACCTGTAAGGAGTTGAGCGAGTATACAATGAAATTTCATGAAATTTCTCATGGGATCAACTACAATAAGTGTGGATCATTGTGGGCCAACATCGCCGACCCTAGGGGTAACAATGGATAGTTTACAATGAGGAAACTTGACTGTGGGTTTCATTACACCTGAGACCGCTTCTCTCGACATCATTGCTCCTACGAAACAAAGGAATACAAGCTGAGATCTTTATGGGGGGAAATTTGGTTTTAATGAAGAATGTGGGAGAATGGCACGAAGCAGAGTGCAGCTAGAATTATCAAGTGGCGATCCACTTTGGAACTCCAAAAGTTTATAATATATCTCAGTAGAAATTAATGAAGATGTCAACTACTAAAATGAATGAACAAGTATATAAAAGTGCAAAGGAAGTGTCGATACATCTGATGTCAAACTCCTGGCCATTTCTGAGAAGTATACAAGGGCAGATAGCTTTGCAGGCCTGGGTAGCCCACGCGCCACTCGCACATAATTCCCTAGCCAGTGACATTTATATGATGAACACTCTTTGTGGTAAGCCCATGGCTTCTCCAATTTCACTATGCCTTAAAGATGCTCGGCGTGTGTGATGTTCCCCACATGGTAGTTCCACACCCTCCAGTTTGCTCAACCACCCAAGGGAAACAAATGGCGGCTTAGGTGGCATGTCCCTGGGTGGCCGTAAGACTCGCAGGTTCCGCAATTTTGTCAATCGTTGTTCTCTTCCATCATTCTAAAGGTGTCACACCCACGTCCTCTCATGTCCCTTTACTTGCAATCATTCCAACAAACATTGAGAATGCAGGGTCTACCCACCTCGGCGCCTCACCTCTTCAAAATCATTTCTCGATTTAGACAAAGCTCGTGTTTCCGTTCCAAAACATTAGATTATGGAGGAAGGTCTCACGTTATCAAGCACAAGGAAACAAGAATTATAAGAACCTTGACCAAATGGGCAAGCAGAATGATTTATTGATAAGAAACCACTCCGATCAGCAGAGACTTTGACTAAGGAAAATTAGCGATCCATGTCAACTTGGAAGAATAGCTTTTCAGGTTTCTTGTCATTTGAATGAGGTCTGTATTGAAAGAAAAGGATTCCTCTTACAATTTTGCAAGGATCGTGGCATCTTTGCTGCAACGGCCTCATTCCCCTTTCGCTGTGGCATTGCAGTATGCAGATCTTGAACCATTTTCATTTTCAATGCAATAGTTGGTGCCAAGATGAAAACAACAAAAATATTTACCATGCAAAAAACGTGGCCAGGCTTGCATGCGAAGAAGCTCATGAGAAGTAGATGTTATGCAAGCCCTAGTGGAAAATGATAAAGATTGAGTGAGTGGAAGATGAACCCCAAATCATTATGAATGTTAGGAAGGTGTGGTGAGCAAATAACGAGGTTGTTTACTTTGATAACCACACATTGCATCACAAAGAAATCAGAAACTGCTATGATAAATGGGGCCAGTGTTATTCATAAAATGTCACCATCCTAATAACATGTGTTATCATATGGCCTTATCAACATGATGTGTGGCATTGGGTGAATGTAAGATTGATCCCGTCAGAAGAGGGTTTGTTAAGGGAAAATGGCCATGGTTGGCCTGCAAAGTCTTGAGGACATAGGAAAGATTCAAATAAAACTATGGCACCTATCATCCTTGGATGATGGGGTATTCCATACCTCAAATTATGAAGGGTCTTTTTTCTAGTAATTTGATTTCCTCTTTTTGGCATCGTCATCACTCACCTTTGATTGCTTAAAGAATATGTAGTAATGTGCCTATTTGAGTTGTAATGAACGTTACATGAGTGCCACTTGGTTATGCCTAAAAGGGGTCTCATATCATTATTTGCATAAGCATAATTCAATCCATTGTTTTGTGCAAGGTTCAGGTCACAAAATGGAAACCATCAAAGAAGATTTCTGATACACCCATCTATGACACTGTACCACCAAAAGAGTGTGTCCATGGAACCATGTTAAAAGAAGACTCAACTTAGGACTTGATCCAAAGAGGGGAGATCATAAAGGATGCAATCTAAATGAAGAACCTACGCACTCCCCACTAAAATTTGCAGAGATGATGATAAGTCAAAAAGCCACCTGCGGAGCCAAACCAAGGAGAATGCCTCAACTTACAGATGATGTGCAATGGGGATTGCTAGGGAGAGGTTCACATAAACCAAGGATGATTTGTCAAAAGGACTGGCAGGCAGATGATTGCATGTGCCAAGAAAGTTAATACTAAGAAAAAAAAAGGTTGTCTACCAAATTCAAAAATAACACAAAACATCCCAAAACATCCCAAAATATTCCAACACCATCATAATATTCAATAACATTGCTGCAACTAGCTGAGGCTAAGAATACTATCATCCTGTGCAACCATCCACATTGTCACAAGCATACAACTCACTAGCCAACCTTGTAGAGCACCTAAACACACAACACTCTAAGGGAAGGTAGGTATAGAAAATATTATCACATTCCCAAAACTACAAGACAAGAAACCTCAATGCAAAGAAATGTAGAGAAATTCCATTTCTCCTAGACAACCTTCTTCACAAGCAACACACTATCAAACACAACTTCAACTATCGCACAATCCAAAACCTAAAACTCTAGATATAACACCTTTGAACACCTTTGAACAACTCATCCAAACTGCACAAGCACATCTTCAACCATGAAGAAATGTGGAGCATAGTGCAAAACACAACTCTGCCACCTTGTACACTCTCTATTCAAATTTTCTCAAAAGCACTTGGAAACCATGTGAACCAACCACATCAACAACACCTACTCAACACCACAACTCCTCATCAACACAAAACTAGATATTGAAACCTACTCAACACCACACTAGAGGTTGACATCAATGACAACACTAAAGACAACATAGTGCAACAATCTCCCCATTGACATCACTAACAACACTAATCTCTAACAATCTCCCCCTTTTTCATTGATGGCAACACCAACTCTAAAAAACCATCAACAACAAAAGAAACCTTGCAATGGAAACACCATCTCACAAAAGAAATTATACATCAAGAAACACTCCCCTTAGACATTCCTTACATTTTAGACTTTTTATTTCTCCCCTTTCTTCTTATATTTTTCAAACTACACTCTCTCTCCCTTTTGATATCAATGAAAAGGACAACATGTACAAAATTCACTTCAGACAATGCCTACAAACTACTTTCTCTCCACTACTTTCTCCCCCTTAGGGGAACAATATATGCTCCCCATAACTACACCAACCAAAGAAACCACTACCTACTCCCTTTGAGAGGTAGCCTGCATCAATCTAGGACAAAGAATAAATCTTGAATTGTTCACTTGCATAGATGCATAAACTCATGCATCTAGTTGAAAGAAGGACAAACAATAACCCCTAGCTTCTGTATGATATACTCAAATGTATCTTTTGGAAAAGCCTTTGTGAAAATGTTTGCTATTTGATCCTTTTTAGGCACATACTCCAACTTCACTTCATTCTCTACAAATTTATCTCTTAGAAAGTGATATCGGATAGAGATATGCTTTGTCCTTGAATGAATTACCAATTTTTTTTAAATATTGATAGAACTTGTATTATCACACAAGATAGAAATAGGTTAATCATATGATACTCTAATATCCTTTAATATTTGCTTCATCCATAACACCTATGTGCAACAAGATATTGTTGCAATGTATTTTGCCTCTACAGTAGATAATGACATCAAATCTTTCTTCATACTCAACCAACAAACCAATCTACTTCCAATAAAGAAAGAACCTCTACTTGTACTTCTCATGCCATATGTACAACCTACCCAATCTCCATCTATATAAGAACTCAAAGAGAAATCAATATCCCTAGGATACCATAGACCAAAGTTTGTAGTTCCTTTCAAATAGATAAATATCCTTTTTACTGCTACCAGATGTGATTCTCTAAGATCTTGAAATCTTTCCACAAGACATATTGCATGCATGATATCCATTCTAGTATTAGTTAGATATATCAATCCACCAATCATTGATTTATACTTTCTCTGATCTGTCTTAGGAGATTCATCATTTTTTCTCAACTTACAACCATTAACCATGGGAGTACATACTGGTTTGGAGTCCTCCATTCCAAACTTCTTTAACATTTCCTTGATGTACTTTGATTGTGAGATGAATATACCTTTATCAGATTGATTGATTTGTAGCCCAAGGAAGAAATTCATCTCCCAAAGATTGACATTTCAAACTCATTTTGCATCTCCTTTGTGAATATTTTACACATTTCCTCTAAATATTATGTCATAAAAATACACAAACACAAATAGAATTTGATCTATCTCAACCTTGAAGTAAATATTTCTATCTACAATACCCTTTTTGAATCCCTACTACAATAAGTACTTATCCAATATTGCATACCAAGCTCTAGGATCCTGTTTAAGTCCATATAATGCTTTCATCAACCTATAGACCATATTAGAATCTTCTAATAATTGAAAACAATTCGTCTGTTTAATGTATACTTCTTCTTCTAACTCATCATTCAAAAATATAGACTTGACATCCATCAGATACACCTTGAAGTCTTTATTTGTTGCAAAATACAAAAACATCCTAATGACTTCCATTCTTGCCACTGTAGAAATTTTTTCTTCAAAATCTATTCCTTCCACTTGTGATTAGCCCTTACACACAAGCCTAGCCTTATTTTTTATCACTTCTCCATTCTCACTCAACTTATTCCTAAAAACCCATTTTTTTCCTATCACATTCTTATTTGAAGGATACCAAAATAGTGTATGATGAGCCTATATCTATCTTTTGTGACAATACAAGTACAATTAACATTTCAAAGAATCCAGTGATGCATTCAAGGAAAAAGAATATATCAATTAGGTATCACTTTCTGAGAGATGAGGTTATGGAGAATGAAGTGAAGCTTGAGTATGTACCTACAAAGGATCAAATTGCTGACATATTTACTAAGGCTCTACCTAAAGATTCTTTTGAGTATCTTCGGGAGAAGTTGGGGGTTACTGCCCCTCCTTCTTTGAACTAGATACATATGGATATGCATCAATCTAGTGGATCTATGGCTCTATCTCTTTTCTAGACTGATGTTGGTGGATACCTCTCAGGGGGAGTAGGTAGTGTCATGTGTTGTCATTGAGTTGTTGATTTATTTGGGTGTACTCCTAAGGGTGAGTATTCAAAGCAGATATTTTGGTTATGTTTCAAAGGGGTAGAACATTGCAAAACATTTTATCCTTTTCCATTGATGTCAAAGGGGGAGAGAGAATCATGTGAAAAAGCTCATCTACTTAGGGGGAGAGAGAATCATATGAAAAGTGCAAGGAATCAATGGAGAAAGTTGTGTATATTATCTAAGGGAGAGAGAATCCTATAAGGGGGAGTGAGTGCAGGAATGTTGTGTAGGTTATCTAATCTGAAAAAGAGGAGAATGTATGTTGTCTTTAATGGTTTTTTCACATCTTGTGTTGCCATTGAAATGACAAAGAGGTAGATTGTTACAAGTATGAAGGTGTTGTCATTGATGTCAACAATAAATCTACTAACTAATGTTGTCATTGATGTCAACTATGTGTTAAGGAGGTTTTTGCATTCAATGAAGTTGTCGAGGATATTGAGAAAATTGTGAAAAAGAGGAGAATAGGTTGTTGTAGGTTGTGCATGTGTAGTTGAGACTTTGAGGAAATGTTGTGAGTACATGGAGCTATCCTTTTGTTGTAGTGTTTGAAGATGAGTTGGAATGAAGTAATGAGCTGAGATGATGTCTCTGGTACTTGGTTTCCAAGTGCTTTTGAGAAAATTTGATAAACAGAGTAAACAGTGTTGTGTAAGTGGTCAGAATATGCTCTAGTATTGTCCTTCACATTTCTTCTATGTTGATACTATTCCTGTGCAAATTTGATATGTTTTTCAAGGCTATTAGAGGTTGCTATATTCAAAATTTTGGTTTCTGGATTGTTGGTTAGAGGAAGTTGTGTTCACCAGTATGTGAACTAGTTTTGTAGTGTTCTACAAAGGTGTCTGGGAGAAATGTATTTGCTCCACATTTCTCCGCAGTTGCTTTTCTAGACTTTAGGCTTTGAAGGAGAGTTAATGGTGTTGTTCTCTTGCTTGTGTCAAGAGGATTTGTGATTAGGAGTATCAGGAGTTTCAAAAGCGTGTACTTAATGTTTAATGTGTTTTCACAAGTAATGACTGACCTGGTGTTTACACTACATTAAAAAATGTTCAAGTATTAATGGAATCATAATGTGGCGTGTGAGATTTAATTTTGGATCTCTATTAATTGTTGTTTTGGTCCCCTTTCATTTCTATCCACTACGGGAATGTTTAGGTGTTGACCTAATTTGAATTTGTAAGTATAACAGATAGTTGCCAACCTTAGAGAAGGTGTTTGAGGTTGAGGTTGATATAAATAAGTGTGGAGTTGTTGTGAGTTGTAAGAAAGAATCAAGAGAGAAGAAAGATAGATGTGAGATTGATGTGGATGATGCAAGTGATGCAAAATTGAGTAGAACAGTGTGAATTTCAAGTGTTTGGATTCCTGAAAGCAGTGAGCTAAAGGTGTCCGAAATCTTTCATGCAAGACTACAAAAGTGTTGGAGCATTTGTGGTGGATTCTTTGTTGCATTGAGAAAGTGTTTCTCTATGTAACATTTCTCTTCTATCTTCTTGTATTTCTTTCTGTGGTGGTGATCCCTGGTTGTGAGCCTTTTTGGACAATGTGTCTTATTCTAGTAGTGAGCCCTTTTTGTACCAGTTTTTCTATTACTTATATTGTGAGCTAATCCTCACCGTGGTTTTTCCCTCATTGGGTTTTCTACGTAAATATGGTGTTCTCTTTGTGTATGTTGTTATTTCAGTTCTTTGGTATTTTCTTTTCATGCTTAAACATTATAACAAAAGAAGGGTTTAATGAAGGCACGTGGATTTAATTACTGTCAAGGGTTTTGATGTTTTGATCAGATACAACTAATTCACCCCCCCTCTTAGTTGTCTTGTTCATTCAACATATTTTTTTGTATTTTCATAGATAACCTAGGAACATTATTGCATTATAAAATTTAGTCAATTAATAGTCAATCAAGTAATATCGTCCCCCCAACCAAAGGATTAAAACCCTGATTCACCATTCTAGCTCTTCCATTAAGGTTTGTAGCCAAGTGGGTATTGATATCACTTTTAATCCTTTCCCTAATGTTCCACATTGAAAGAAGTGTGATTTAGGATCTAGATCCCTTTTTCCAACCAAAATAATATCTATATTATACTATTATATTATTATATATACACATGCATAAACACTAATGTCTTCATATATTTATAAATGTATCTATATTTTTATATACACAAATTTATCATCTTACCAAAATATAATTATGCATTATATTTATTTTCTTATTCTTCCTTTTTAGCTGAAACATATGAAAAACAATCAATCATCAAAATCACAATTGATACAAGGGTTCATTGCAATTATGACTCAACATAAATAGAAAACATTGCAAATGCAACAAGACATTTTTATTGTGTGTGTGTTCTAAAAAATAATGGTGCCCAAATCATTCTTCCAAATTTGCTTCCCTCTCTCTAGTGATGCTCTCGCTCCTCACTCGAAAGGGGAAACTAATTTCTTGCATCCACCTCATTCAATCAACAAGGTAGTTAGTCCAATAATCATAATATCATTACACAGTATAAATCATTCACTTACATCACAAGGATAATAATTCACTTTTACATCTTTCTAATTAATATGTAGCTGATATTTTACTTTGCCTTAACATAATACATTAGAACAATCATAACATATATGTCCATAGAACATAGTATTAGTATCACAATTTAAAATACATACAAAAATGTTTAACTTAAAGTTATTTAAAATAACATACTCAATTTGGTCCAAAAATGGGGCGTGACATCTATAAATGCCCAAAAAAACCCTTCCTTCAAACCCTTGTAGATTTGGCCTCTATGTGCAACTGGAACAAATCGAAAGGGTAAGCTAACTTTCTTGAACACTCCAAACTCAATGGTGAACTCATATTTACTCAAGAAATCTCTCAAAGCAACTTGCAATACAAAGCCACAAAGAAGAACCCCCCTTAAATATGATATTTCTATCAAGTTTTTTATTCTCTAGGTCATCAATTTATACAAGAGAAGGACATATTCAAATTTTCAATAGAATACAAGATTTGCAACCTAGATCTCTAAAAAATACTAACAAGAAGAAATACCACAAGCTCTAATACCATGTAAGGGTTGGTATAGAATACTCTATACCATGTAATATTTGGTTATGGAAATAGTCACTCAAGATCTAAGAGCTTCAATGAAAGCACAACAAAGACCCACCATGAGGGAATTATTATATTCTATCAAAGGATGCAAATGCACTATATATTTTCATGAATAATGATTGATTAATATTACAATCAGAATCCCTTAGTATTATGGGCCAAGATAAGACGTCGGAGAATAAGAGATTATGAAATGTGTCTTAATATTATGATTTGAGCATAAAGTGATAATGTTGTAAGTAAACTAGTGTAAATAAGACCTACTAGGGAAACAAGTTAGGTTAAATTCCTTATTCACACCAACACTTGGGATTCATTCACCTCAATTGTTAATTTATACTTGGTGACAAGCAATATTTACTAACACCTTTAAGGAATCTACCCAATTGTGAGGGTCATGTTCTCCTTGGTCAAACCCTTGGTAGACCAACTTTATAGATTCAAGTGAAATATTTGATGAAAACAAGAAATAATACAACAAAAATAGGATGGTGTGCATTGATACCTCCCTAATAAATGCTACTAAAATTATCTCACAAATTTCCTACCAATAAAACTCTAGCATGCTCCTTGATATCTCTTAAATGATTTCAAATGAATAAGTGAAAATCCTTAAATATAAGAATCAAGCACACAAACTAACATAATGCATGCTCAATTAGCTCCCAATGACTAGAAAAGTGGTCGACAAGGCAAGAATTTAAATTTTTAATTTTAAGAAATTAAGGTTCGTATCCATGACTATGAAAGTGACTTGGGTCAAGTGTGCACTCACAAATTTAATCCATAGTCAAGAACAAGTCTAAGGATCATAGACAAATCTCTATGAAGCAATGATGGAAGGGATCGACATAGGATGTCATAAGCCAATCTCATGCAAGACTATGCCACTTTTTAGTTCATCATTATATTTACAACACTCTAATCAAAGTGGGCCCAAAAACATATAGGAAATGGACATGAACATGTAATTTTCATAGTTGTAGGAACTTATTCCTTAAATTTTGAGTCATGCTTACACAATGTAGTTGAGTGGTAAAGAAGTTTAATCCTTGTAAGTAACCTAAGTCAATTTTTTATGGTAGATGAAAATTTCCATTCCGATAATTTTAATGCACACGAGTTCAATTCTTATGATAAACAAAATTTATCTTAAGTTCAATCCTATGTTACACACTTTTTCCCTTTCAACACTCAACTAACCTAAATTCAATTTCTATTACAAATGATTTTTTTTCCAAATTAAATTTCTATTGCTTGATAATAGTTCACCCTCCCAACAAGTTCGATCCCAATATCAAATATTTTTTCCTCACATAAATATGTTGTTAAAGCATCCTTTCCTATAACTTGTCCATGCAAAAGGTGTCCTCAAACCAGCCTAGCTTGCAAGATACTTATGTTCCCATTAAGAAAGTATAAAAATCCAATTGTCTTCTTTGACTTAGACAAAGAGATAATACCTACAATTATAGTGTACAATTGACACCTATATACACATTTTTCATATTATTGTCAAACTCCTTTACCTTAGACAAAGATACAATACCTAAAACTAGAGTGTACAATTGACACCTATATACACATTTTTCTTAACTTACGATTCTAAAAAATAACCATCAAAATTATTCAAATCCCTATACAATTTATATAAACATATTGGAAAATAAGTAAAAAACTATATTAAAATTGCAATCTTTTAGGTTATAAGTGACCATCAAATTTAAAGCTATATAGGAAAAAAATAGGAATAAATGTATATGGAACTACAAAACAAAAGGCTCTTTTGTTTTTAACACTAAAATATAGCCATCAATATTATTTAAATCCCTAAAAAAATCATATAACACCTACACAAAAACATACACCTAAAATTGATAATAATCTGTAACCTTATCTTTATTTCCTAAGAATATTAAAATTGTAATCTTGCCCTCCGACATTGCTTGACAGCTATCGGTGAACTGACGGTGTAAAATTCAAAGCTTTCCCACAAACACGAGAGTACTTGTATATTTGCTATTCCCCAAGATCTGCCAGTAGAAATTGGAATAAACGGGTACAAAACTACCGGACAAGGGGTTCAAGATCTAAGGAAAAAGAACATATGGATCCAACTGCAAGACAAGGGGTTTCTTTAAAAAACAGGACCCCAAAGTATGAATCATGATGCTTGCATTCCAATTTCCCGTCAATAAAACATTGGCGTACCAGGTAAGCATTCTCTGTCTAGAAGCGTATAGTATACTCCCGAGTCCCGAATTCCAAGACAGGAAGACAACCCAGTTATAATTGGAAGATCTACCAGCATTAAGGGAAAGAGGAATAGTAAAAAACGTGTAGTGGAATGCGGTCCACTCAGTTTGTTGGATCCACCAACCACGTCATCACAGCAATTGACTGGACACCAAGTTTTCGTTTAATAAAATAAAAAATATCTAGAAGACAACTACAGGGGAACAGAAACGAAGGAACTGGCCGTAACAAGTCTGATGTGACTGCCAAGTGTCGGTGGCAGTTTCCACAAGAAGTGGATAGTGAGCTACCCAAAATGAGAGAATAAATGAGTGAACGGAGGGGAATTTAGAGTGCCCATTTTATCTCCCTGCTTTTGCTCTCCCGTTGCCTAGTTTCTTCGTGCGGTTATTATTTATTTAATTTAGAGAATCACACAAGTATTTAGAGTAAAAAGAAAATCATTTGGAAGGGCACCCACATGAGGGAATTGGGATTTTGACAATGATTAATTGGTTGACTCGATCTGCAAGAAGAAGAACAAGGAAGAGAATGAATAATTGGTTTATGATATAAATCAGCTTTGAGCTTTTTGTTTACCCAGATCGTTTTGGGTTATATAATCATTTTGAGCATTATTGTTGTTGGTGGTGTGGCTGTGATGATGAAGAGATCAGGATCTAAGAACCCCATGGGTGGTGGTATTACCGGTGGGAGCTCAGCTAAGAGAGACGCGGATTCAATAGAATGGGAGATGAGGCCTGGTGGAATGCTGGTTCAGAAGAGAGATCCCAATGCTGATCCTGCATTGAAGCCTCCTCCCAATGTCAAATTGAGAGTAACCTATGGTTCTGCTCGGCTTGAAGTCGCCATCAACCTACAGACTACTTTTGGTATGATTTTTGAACCCTCCTCGTTTCATTGTTTACTGTCCCGATCTGGTTCTTCTTAAAATGTTACGGTTCACACACCCAAATACAAATTCTTTTGTGTTAATTGTTACACAAGGAATAGGTAAACTGTGTCATTAATGGAATTGGTCACAAAAATCAATTTTGTGCACACCCAAATGCACACATGCTCATTTGTGTATTTTGGAAGCAAAGAATATGTGAACTCCGTGATATCAAATAGTAATCTTTTACAGATCCACATGTAGAAATGCTCATATAGAAAAATGTGTGGCTATTGTGAAACCAATGTATGTGTAAAGATTGTGATATCAGAAAACTTGAACACCCTCAACATTTTTGTCAATTGTTCCAGCCATTGCAAACATCAGAAATAAGTTTATGCATTTTCACAACATTAAGCTCTGTAAAACCTTCCATTTTTCGAGGATGCTTAATTATAAAAGTAATACATTAAATGATTTATTTTGAGCTACAAAAATTCTCATATTAAATAAAAATGCATATCTGTGAATGTGATGTGCTGAATACAGGGTTTGGACCCATTCTGTACCTGTACCCACGTAACTTGGTGCTTATGGTTAAATCAGATTCATAATCTCAAGATATAAGAAATGAAAGATCTAACTATTAAAATCTGTTTCCATTGATTGGTAAACAACTGTATATACAGTACAATATGGATACAAGTTAAGATTTTATTTGATGATTCCAAGGATCATTTTGATAATCATTGTTATGGTCTGTTCATTTTTATTGTATTGTCACTCTTGTCTGAGAGGAAAAGAAAGATAATCATCCCAATGTCCAAGCTGCCTTCTAAATTTTGAACTGAAATCTCTTTTGGGTAGTTTAAGAGAGGCCTTATTCGTTTGCCCATTCTTGTTCTTTCACAGGTGAGTTGAAGAAAATGCTTGCTGTAGAGACAGGATTGCAACCCAATGAGCAGAGGCTTATATTCAAAGGAAAGGAGAGGGACAGTAGTGACTTCTTAGATATATCAGGGGTGAAAGAGAAGTCAAAGATTGTGCTCATTGAGGATCCTTCAAGTAGGGAAAGAAAGTACATAGAGATGAAAAGAAATGCAAAGATTGAGATGGCTTGCAAAGCAATTTCTGAAATTTGTGGAGAAGTGGATAAACTTGCAGAGCAGGTATGAGCATTTTTAAGACCCTTTTGCACAACTCCATCCCAAAATTAATTGCATTAATATACTTCTGCTTGTTTGTAGAATTATTTTTCAATTTTAATGGCAAATTGGAGGAATGTTTTCCAGATTTGATTTTAATTAATATAACATTAGGAGATATTGTATACGAAGGAAGCAGATCCATATTTATGCAAGATTGCATTTAAAATCCTGATTTTGCATGAGTGCCACATGGTGGAAATATAGTAAATGTTGTTGGTCAAAGGCTTGATGCATCGGTTAATTGTCCTTTTCTGGGTTCCATATACCTAGATTGCAGAAATTGAATGTTAAATTCGTTTTCCTTGATCCCTCACAATTTCTCGATTCATTTTCTTACTTATTTACTTGAATTTACATGTTTGTGGTGATTTCAGATGTAGTCAGTTCAAACAACCTATATTTAATTAACTTATGAAACTTTTAATTGAGGAGCTTTGCAGGTGTCTGTTCTTGAAGGATTAGTGAACAATGGGAAGAAAGTAGTAGAAAATGATATAACAGCACTTACCGAGTTCCTTATGAGACAGCTAGTAAAGCTAGATGGTATTACAGCTGATGGGGATGCCAAAGTGCAAAGAAGACTACAGGTAATCACTAGTGCAAATCTTATTTCTAACTTGGTATTCAATATAATGAGAATAAAGCCAAAGGGTACCTCATGAATATTAAAAAAATGTAAATTCATTTATTTTGTAGGAAAAATTATTGATGGGTATTTGGAGTTTGTACTCCTGAACATGGGCAAGTATTGCTGTTCTTTTAAGTCAATGCTTAGGTTAACGGGATTATGCTTTGCATGACTTGTTTGTTACTTGAGATACTCATGGACTGTTCAGATTCATTTTTGGCAATGAGGTAAGGCAGGTGGTGGAAATCGGTTTTATAAAACATCTGTGAGCTTGCTGTTTGCTCTGCTTGAAAGATTCTACAATGTTTTCTATTAGTTCTTCTGAAGTTTTTGGACATTGGAAAATAATGCATAACTTTAGGTTGCTAATGACAATATTAATAGGGGGTACAAGATGATCAATTAACATGCCTTTATTGTCCATGAAAGAATGGCCTCATAGATTTCTATATGTTTCCAAATATTGCCTATTCTCCTTTTACCAATTGTGTTAACTTAACTTTAGCACATTTACCAATTGTAGCCTTGCATCTTTTCCATCATAGGCACAGCTTGCAATTTCATACAGCACTATCTTTTACTTTCCTACCAAAACTATTAGCTCTTCGCCATATGGATTATGTTTTGCTTCTTTGTTTTCCCTTTGAAATACATAATATCTGGTACATTTCCTTGCTTAGAAAAGCTTTTAAAAACCTTATTTAACGTAAAATGCCATTCTACTGCTTTAAAAGTCATTCTGCTTATGGCAGATTATGTTAAATGGGTTTTTCATGCGAGTAGTGTAAATGGGTGAAAGTCTCTGTGAGAGTCTCCCTTCTGATTCTTGTTGTAGAAAGTTTTTTTTTAAAATCTGGAGTGATCAAAACTTTCACAAAATTCATGTAAGAATGCTGTTTTAAAAAATGGGTGAATGCATGCAGGTTAGGAGAGTACAAAAGTGCATCGAGACTTTGGATGCTATGAAAGTGCGCAATGCCATGCCAAAGTCATTGCTGGATCACCCTGTAGTGACAACAAAGTGGGAAACATTTGAGCCCGCACCTCCAAATTCAACATCATCTGCCACACCAAAGTGGGAGCTCTTTGATTAAGCATTGAGGAGAATATGCATTATACCTTAGCAACTGTATTCCATGTATTGGTATTTAGGGTTTCCCCTATATTCTTATTGTGAATTGTTAGTTGTATCCATTCTGATTTGTATTCTCATGAAATAAACAAGAATAGCCTGCTTGCCTCCTAATAGTATGGAGATGGAGGTAAACATATTGTTTCTGGCAGCATATATCTTTGGTATTAGGTTTGAAGCATCTCTCATAGGATCTGCAATATTTGCTACAATATGGGCCAGCATTCAGACTTGAGAAGGCATAAAATTCGTGTGGAAACTGTGCATGTGAACAGTGCACTTTAACATTGATTCTGGCATCATTGGTTTTGAGTAAGCTGGCTCAGAGAGGGCTCAAAGGTGCCGTTGATATCCCCAGTCCTACCATTAGGAATGTTGCTTATTTTTACTTCATGAAAATCCAAAATGCAATCCATCATGTAATTAGAGATATGAAGTGATGTATGTCCAAGCTCAAATCTAATGGATTAGTGGACAGTATCCAAACCTGATGGATTACAGGACATTAATAACTTGGATTGAATGTGGAGTGATGTATAAAACATGTGATATTTTTGGGATGCTGAAGAATTTCATATTGCTGATTTCATGTCTCTACAATCTTGGAATTTGAGGCCAATGAAAGAATCTGGAATAATGATATTAATTTGTACCACATTCTAGGTGCTAATAATTTGTTTTTGATTGTTGAAGAGTAGAATATTTTTAACTGCACCCACTTAAGTTACAGGTGAACATCACTTACAGTGTGATAATGTTTATATGTATCTCTTATTGCTTGTATTGATTAAATCAAATATGGCAAGAATAATCACAGAATGATAAAATACTTAGCCAAGGTTTCTATAGAAGAAATTCTACAATGGCTAGCCAAACATGAATAACATTAGTAGTTTCTCTATGGGGTTTGGAGAAAGGAGAAAGCTTTGTCCTGATGGGTTAAGTCCATGTTTGTACATCTGTAGCCAGAATTTCCTGTATTCCTCTAGAGATTTTATTTTGATGACACCTTTGAGCTTGACATTTTAGAAATTCTGGCCTTGGTTCAAACTGCTTTAATATTCAGATTTTAACCACATAAACTGCTACCATGAGTAATGGAGGTTGAATGCAGCCAGCATAGATGGCTTATATGCCTCCATTACCTAAACATATTGTGGATGTTGTCAATTACTAGTTACATTTGTTCCTTGATCTGGAGTCTGCTTAAATGTTTACTTCCCCAGATCAATTTTGTTATGAAATTCCCTAACATCTTAAGCAATCAAATTTTCTTTATGTGGTCAGACTACAAAAAATCTTCAATAGGTCAAGGTTGGCAACCTTCTCGACTTTTCTCATAACATGAAAAAATTTAGGAACACTGGATATCCTACAAAGAACATCATCATTTCTAACTCAACATCTATTCTTCTGTAAACCCCCACATTCACTTCCATTTGGCTGATTGCTATGGCAGTTCCCCTTCAACAATTTTGCATGCCCATAGAATTTGCCCCAAATCAAGTCTGTGAATTAGAGCTTCAAACGCTGCAAATTCAAAGTTATATATCCAAAACAAATCTGCAATCCTTGGGTGTTCTTTTCTGAGAAATCCTCGAGTTCTTGATGTTTAAAGTTCTCCTTGGACATCAAAATTAAGATAATGAAGTATTCCAGTGATACCATGTTGGCTTCTGGGATAATTTAACATTATTGAGCTTTCTTTTGTGTATGTATGCATATATGAGTTATACCCTTTGGTTTGCATTTGTTTGTAGTCTATAAGCAAGTCTTCTGATTTGGGAAGTTACAAGGCAGAGGACGTGGTATATTTTGCACTAGAGATGTCATCTCCAGTCCATTTCTGCTGGCTTTGCAGTTATAATGTAAAGGATGCAAGACATGAGCATTAGAGATAGGTTCTCTTTTAGGTGCTGAAAAGTTGTTACAACTCCATGTGATCGTGGAAGATGGAATTCTGTTCTGCAGAGAGAACAAAATTCCATTGCTGAACAGGATACAGAGTGATGCTCTCCAATTCATGAATTACTATATTCTGTCTGTGATTACTTTGTAATACTTGTAATCTGCATGTTCCCGTGGTAGATATTAGAATTGGTAATTAGGTGAATGGACTTTTTATTCCACTGCAAGGTCACATGGCAAGGTGTTCAATGTCAAATCATTCAAGCTAAATTTTAATTATTGGAAACAAGTGTTTTGCAAGAAAAGCTTGTGCAATCATAAGACGGTTAAACTCAATTTACAGGGATTCTGCACTCCATATAAAATATAAATATGGATATGATTCTGTGAAAGTGGCCCCAGCCGTTGTAAATTTCAGCTATTTTAATTTAAACAATAATTCCTTTAAGGAAGAAATCACTTGGGAACCTTCAAGCTCATAAAATTGTGTGGTTTTTTATACAATTAGCTGCTTTATCTCTTGCTGGGCAATTATCAAACTAATTAAATTGCAGAAAACTTTCTAATATAAGAAGGTTAAGCTGTTGATGATTCAAAGGAGATCCCTGTAGCTTTTCTCCATTGTCTTATGTTGGGTGTATTTAGAATAAAATTGCAAGAATTCTGAAGAAAAGTACCATCAAGACAAGTCTTTTTTCACATCAAACCTAGGAAACCGAACAAATCTTCCAAAGATCCTACCGACAACTGATCAAATCTTCCAAAGATCTTACGGACCCTACTCTAAAATATGGTGGTTATTAAATTGAGTGTTTATATGGTGTTCTATACATTGGTGAAGCTGGTTGTTTCATTTGCACTAAGATCAAAGAGCATGTTGCCGACATTAGTCAAAAAGGGTTTTCAAGTCAACTTTGGCAGAGCACTCTCTCAAAAGAAACACCATAATTGCATTGATAAAACCAAAGAGTACATGAAGTCAATAACACTTGAAAATACATTTGCAGGAGGCTATTGAGATTAATGAATATATGCACAATGTAATAAAAGGAGAAGTTTTAGAATTGAACTCTTTCTGAATACTTGTCATTCACATGTTAAACATGTTAAAAGGGTTACAACATCTAGAATGATGCATCTTACAATATTTTTGTACACATTGTTTTACATTTTAGTAGGGAGAACGACTCTAAGAATAATCTTAAATTCATTTGGAAGTTTCGTTGCGCTGCTGTCTTTTCCAACATTTCCCAGCCTCTTAAAGTTGAAGTTCAAATAATTTGCTGGAATCTCTCTTTACAAGTTACAAATTTGCTTGCTATGCTCCAGGATTATTTAGAAACCAACAATCATCTTAAAACATCTATCTACAATGTTCAAGCGCAGTTACAGTTGGTTGACGGATAGACATCTTGCTAAGGAGGCTGCTTCGTGGAGGCTATGGAGAGTATTCTGCCCTTTGGACATTGAGCTGCTTAGACCTTCTTTTAAATGGATGTTGACCAATGGTTCAAGTTTTGTTTATCAGTGGTGTTCTAATTCTTCTTCGAAGAGAGATTCTTATTGTACCGGTTGGAGTTTTGCTGTTCTAACAACACTTTTTTGCTACTGTTAAGCTGTTTTTTATTACAGCTGTAGCTGCATGCTGTACCTTATGTCATGATGGTCTAGAATTGTTTTTTTTGTTGCTTCTGTAGCAGCTTGTCTTGCTACTTGTGTTTGACCTAATGGTGGCCTTTTTGGCCATGTTTTCTCGCTGATGTAATTTATTTTTTCTTCTTTATCCAATAAAAAAAAAGAAAAGAATAATCTAATATTTATGATTTAGTTTTATAATTTATAATCTCTACTATAGAAATTCAGCTTTAATATTTAATGTTCATATCAATTTTTTGTTTAATTTTTTCACTTCATCAAGACATTATATATTATATTAAGTTATCTAAATCTACATTTTATCATATCTTTACCTAAAAACAATTTTCTGATATTTATACATTTCAAAAATCTTTTATTCTTAATAGATACCTTTCATGAGATGGAATTGTGCCTAAAGGAAAAGCTTCTAGAGAAGATGAGAAGTTGATTTGCCAAGTAGATTATGGACCCCACTTTCTTAAAATGATGTTGGGATCATGTTATTGTTTCCTTTTATTTTTGGGCTGGGTACCATTTATGTTATAGTAATAAGCATACTTTTGAGTGGACTAACTTGTCATTATTGAGATCGGTAGTTGGAATGATGAGAGTAGATATTGACCTTTTATACTTAAATTGGAGGACAACATTCTTGTGATTTTTAATATTAAATCCATCATCACGAAAGTATATTAGAGAAGTGATAGATGTGTTTAAAATACACAAAAGAGGAGGTTGCATCATTAGTGTAGCTTTTCTTAATATCTATATTTTTCACTCATAATTACTATTACGAGTAGTAAGGTGTGGGGATGGGTTCCCCACTTTTCAATGTGGTGGCTAACAATTTCTTGTTAAAATATAGATGATGAAAGAAATATATTAATGATACACATTTGAGGTGTCAACATCGGATGGAGAAACTAGATGAATTCCATATGTAGCTCAATAGCTTTTTGGTAGCATTTAGTTTGTGAAGGTGTTAGACATTGAGGGGAAGTAACCTTTTTAGTGACATCGTTCTTTTAAGAATTTTTGGTGGATCTCTTTCTTGCTAAGAGATCCACTCAACACCAATCTTTATTTATATGGTACATCACACCACCTCCCCATTCAAAAGTAGTGGTCTTCAAACCCTTGATTGCCATATCTTTTTAAATTTGTGATGATGAGGAACTTCCACACTCAACTTCAATTTTAAGAGAAACAATTATATGGGAAAAGAAAAATTAGAGCTTGAAGTAGGTTAGGGAGAGTATATTTTTAGTAGGATGGTTCAAAGGAGATCCCTATAGCTTTAATTCCTTGTGTTCGAAGATATTTCCAATAAAATCACAATATATTAAAGAAAAATGAACTCCACATTAGAGCTATAATTTTCAAATAGTTCAAGATATTAAAGGGAAGTGTTCGATTAACAATAGTAGTTTATTTTTACTTTTATTAACCATAATTAGTTTGTGATATCGCACATGTTTAGTTAGGGTATAAAATATTAACTAGTTCATTATGTTTCAAGTTCTAAATTGGGTAATTTACTTTATTTAACAAGACTAATTTTTCATTGAGTATATTCATAATCAACAATGTTAGGGTTACATGATTAATAAGAGTTTGCTACTTCTGGATTAAACCGTGTGTTTGTTGATTAATAATCAACAATGCTAGGGTTACATGATTAATGCCAAGATTGTTTCTCTATTTTGTTATATCAATCAAAAGATGTGCACACTATAAGGTGCATATTTTTTTATGAGCATTTTTTTAATGTGTGATGTTGGACCATGAATATGATATAATGCACATGGATTATATCTTTCTCTAGGAAAACCCACTTGGACATTCGACCCAATAAGATGGACTTACATATGAGGGAAACAAATGTGTCTTGTATAGAACACAAAAAAAAAAACAAATGTCAAGTGTGATCTCCATCAAGTTTGCACCTTTTAAAATATATTTTTAAAAAAAAATTCATGATGTCATGTTGGTGTAAATAGTGATTTTATCAAACTAGTTAGCTATGAACCTACCTAGGAGAGTCCTATTCATATTTCTTAAATCTCCACATAGGAACTTCTAGAGTTTTGTCTCACCTCATGTGGTTGAGACACGTTCCTTCACTTTATGAGACACCTCTTGCATGCACACTTGCCACTCACTAGAAAACTTGTCATGTGAGTTAACAAGTGTCAGTCATTGTGTTCCATTGTGTTCGACTTGCCTACTTTCACCACCTTGCCTATATATCCAAGGTTTCTATGTACATTCAAATTATCTCTTTTATCGACTCTTTGATAATAGCAATTAGGCTTATTGTGTGCATGTATTTTGTGGAAGTTTCTTGGCTTTTGCTTTTTTATCTTGGAAATCACAACATGGTATCAGAGCCTTGAGAGCACATTCCTTCCTGCATCAAGGTGACTCCCACACATAGCCCTATCACCAGAGCATCGTGGAGCCAACAGGACACCGTCATTGTGTCCAAAATACTCGAGAAATGAAGAAATACCTTTTATTTCGTTGATTCTGATAACTTTGATTTTTTGCGTATTTTACGAAAAGTTGTAAAAAAATCAATTTTTGTTTGTTTGTTTTTGCGTATAAGGCCAATCTGCCCTCTGCCCATCTCCTAGATCAATATTTGTTTTCTGCAGATATTTTGGCTATTTTGACCTATCTGCAAGTTTGTTCGACCATTTCGGGTGTTTTTTTGGTTCGTGGCAAATATATTGTGTTTGCAGCCAAAATTCTTAGCCTATTGGCCTCCTTGAGGTTTCTGCTGTAGTTTGTGTAGGGTTTCTTGTCGAGTGAGAAGCCACCATTCCATTTGTTGTTTGCTGATTTTTTTTGTTGTTTTGCAAGCAATCGTACTGGAGACCACATCAGAGGGAAACTCACACAACTCGTGCTCTAAGGCTTCTAAGAAACGTCCTTTACCTACATACCTCCTTCACGTGCGGCCCAACACCCACGCGCCCTGCTCAACATACATCTCCACGCCCTTGGCCTCATTAACATACCCATGCCATCCATAGTGTTTTTTTTGGGTAGATTATGGGTGATCTTCAGGCGCCATACAATACATAGTCGTACAACTTACGTGCGTGTCCACCTGGTCTTGGTCAACAGTGAAGGGCCTTCTTCATAGGTGCCTTTACTGCCTCCACTACCACACGCGGCCTCATCATCCAATTAGTGACCCATACCTATCATTTGCAGGCCTTTCTAGAGTCGAAAGTCGTGTCTGCCTTCATTGGCGCACAAGTAGAGACATGTGAGTGGTATATTATGGTTCACATGGCAAGTTGATGAGTTTTATGCCATGGAGATTCAAATTTTCTGCTTTGCTATCGGATTGCGACCTGCTCAAGCACTTGCCAATTTGCTGCTAATCTCCACAACGTTGCTCAAGACCTCCACTCCTCCACGTGCAACCTGCAAAGAACTGCATAGAAGGGATATAAGTGGAGAGCAAGTGCATCGAAATGAAATGAAATATTTTAATAATGTCCGTGAGGTCACAAAAGTCTATGGAACCCAAGAACAACACGGAGATCATTGTAGGTCGTGAATGACAAATCTTTGTGGTGCTTCTCCAGAGACAACGCGTGACCTTTTTTGAGCCGAGTGAATCTATGAATCTATTGCTTGGGTTCTAGTGGTCAATCTCCACGTGGGCTCAAAACTCCCACACGCGGCCTCAAATTACTCCATCTGCCCTCTCTACACCCCTTGACTTAATCAACCAATGAATCCTTATCTTACATGAATTGGTTTTTATGTTAGCATTAAATGGTATTTTTTTATTTTATGTTATAATGTTAATAGTTTTGTGTTGTTTAACACATATTTTGTCTCCTCATTTAAAAGGAATACTTTAAGTTTCTAAGTGCAAATTAGGCAATAGGAATTATTGTAACTTTTGATTAGCTATTCAAATTGAGTATTTATCTTGTGAAAGTGAATAATCCTTTTGCCCACTTCATTGGAAATGATATCACTCTAAATTATAAAGTGTCATTATTCGTTCCATTGAAATTGTTATATGCACTAAAAAATATAAAGTGTCAATTCAGGGGAGATCAAAATAATCAAGTGGGGTTGTCATTGTCATTGTGCCTTGAGCACTTTATATTTTTCTTACATTTCTTTTGTGATTCTAAGTTTGCAATCAAAAGATAAGGAAAAGTGATATAATAAGTGTGATCAAGCCTTCGAGTTTCTATGCATTTATCTATCTCTAGAGCTTGTATTCCATATTGAGGCCTTGAAAACTACCAATGAAGCTTTTGGGAAGGTCAAAGAACTATGAAACCACAAGCTATAAAATGATCTCCTAAGTATAAGTCCAAAAGACTATTTAATACTATAGAGGATTATTTTATAGAAATCAAATCACTAAGATTGCAACTCAAAGAATGTGGGATTGAAAAGAGAGATTGAAAATAAAAGGAAAACATAGTGCAGAAACAACCTTCCTAATGCAAATCAAATAGGAGAGGGTTGCAAAACTTTTCTTGCAAATCTTCAACACTTACAATTTCATTTAAGATTGTACATACAATTAGTTATTTTCAGATTTAAACAATAAACCATAATGCACATAATTTACATGGAAAAACCCTTTTGAAAAAAAACCCACACACCAAAACACAGATCAATTATATTATAGTAAAAAACAATTACAATACAACTTCTAAAGTCTATGCTCTTGTAGGTGTTACAACACTATGATACAAAGTCTAGGGTAAATTCGACAGCATAATGTCTCAAAAAATTATAATAAAATATCACTAAATACACTAAGGCACTAACATATTTATTTCACTCATACATGGGCACCCAAGATTTCCATGTGTCATTTCCACAATCTTTGCATGTATGTAAACTAAAACTGACAACATGTGCAGGTCCTAAGTGACCCGAAAGCAACCAACTCAACATGCAACAACATGCAATCACATGCAAGGTGTGCAACTCCCAAAAACCAAGTAACTTTACATGCAAGGCATTCCCATAAAGAAAATATAGCTCCACTGCCAAAATAGAACTTATCTTTGACTCCTAGTTGCTCCAGTGACAACTCAGTCTCTGTTTAGCAACATTCCTTTACGAGCATGAGTTAACTCCTCAAACTAATGCCACATGACATCTAGGCACACTTCCTTAAAGAAAACACAATGCACAATGCTACATTGAGCACCTAGGTGACAAGTGTCACTCTCTATTACTTCTCTTTCTCCAAAGAAAGAATGTGCTCACAAGCGGGCCCCACTAACTGCTAACTTGCAAAGTAGAATGCCACATGTCACCATGGTGCATATTTAAGAGGTATAAACATTTTCCTCTTCCCAAAGGAGCACCCCCATGTGCCAAGTGTCACATTCTCACACTATGCACATTGCATGTAGGAAGCCAACTAATTGCTGGGTCCCACAAAGTGCTTTAACAACTTGGAAACTTATATTTTTGCATTTAATAAATTAAATCAGCAACATAGGGGCAAATAAATTAATTATTTTAACATGGGACTCTCTAAGGTTGAGACACTTTAATCCCAACATTCTCCCACTTGTTGAAGACCTTATATGAGTCCTTGTATCACACTTATGCCACAAGGCCCATTGAACCAACACACCATCTGAACTTCTTTGTGCTCATTGGCTTCACCAATGCATCTGTAACATCACCAAAGTATCAACCTTTTTCAACTTCGCCTTTCCATCTTCTATCATATCACGAACAAAATGAAATGACACATAAATGTATTTTGTCCTAGCATGGAAAGTAGGATTCTTCACTAAACAAATTGCACTTTGGCTATCAAAATACATAGTAATCTGTCTTGCATCAAAACCAATATTATAACACAACCTCTTAAGCCAAATGACTACTTTGCAAGCATGTGTAGTTCCCATATACTCTGCTTATGTAGTGGACAAAGTGATTACAACCCACCACTTAATCATCCAAGTTATAGCACCACCAAACATCATGAAAACATATCCACTAGTGGATCTTTTGTTGTCAATGTCATCCACCCAATCAAAATCCATATATCCATGAATGTTCACTAAATGTTTAGGTCCAATAGGATAACTATGAAAACACAGGGAATACTCGAAAGTACCCCACAAGTATTTGAACACTCTCTTCATTGCATCCCAGTGCACCCATCTAAGATTAGCCATAAACCAACTAAGGACTCCCATTGCTAGGGAAATGTCTGGCCTTGTAAAAACCATAGCATACATTAAACTGCCAACAACACTCGCATAATAAACTCTTCTCATGTCCTCCATCTTCGAAGGATATTTTGGACAATCCTCTATAGAAAGCTTCATCCCCTGTACAATCGAAACAACCATCTATTTGCAAGTAGTCATTGTAAATCTCTCTAACACAGAGTTCACATACTTACTTTAGCTAAGTTAAAGCTTTTTGTTAGCTATATCTCTTCTAATCTCAATCCCTAGAATATACCCTGTTGCACCTAGATCTTTCATCTCAAACTATGTTGAGAACTGAGACTTAAAATTTGAAATAATACTTTTACCATTCCTAATGAACAACATATCATCCACATACATGACAATAGTGAGAATGCAACCATTATCAGTATTGTAATAGACACAATGGTCAATTTTGGATCTCAAAAATCCCAAAGACAACACATAGGCATTAGACTTCTAGTATCAAATCCTAGGAAATTACTTCAAACCATACAAATATTTCTTCAACTTGCACACTAGATTCTCTTCACCTTTCTCAATGAAATACTCTAGCTATGACATATGAATTTCCTCCTTCAAGTCACCATGAAGGAAATTTTTCTTCACATCCATCTACTCGACTTCCAAGTCATGAGCTATTGCAAGTGAACAAAAAATGAATAGATGTCAGCTTAGCTATAGGAGAGAAAATCTCCCCATAATCAATTCCCTCCACCTGGGAATATCCCTTCACAACCAACCTTGCCTTATGCTTCTCGACACTACCATCAAAACCCATTTTCTTCTTGAACACCCATTTGCAACCAACGAGTTTTCGTCCATCAGGAAAAGGTACCAAATCCCATGTAGCATTCCTTTTTAATGCAACCATCTCTTCATTCATGGCTTCCATCCAAGAATCTGCATCATGCATACCCATAGCCTCTTTAACTATCTTGGGCTCATCAGTGTTAGCAATCAAAGAAAATATGCAATTGGAATCCAATAGTGAATATCCAAATCTATCCAGTTGCTTCCTAACACGTGTAGACCTCCTCAAATTTTGAGGTTGAGGTTCTTGCTCTTCTTCAGAACTTTCAAAGCTACTAGAGATCTCCTCATCATCAAGTCCACTAGGACTACATAATTCATTTCTCTCAGGAGTAGGTGGAAATTGAACTACCTCCTACTTCTCTTCCTTCTTTGGTTGTAGATCAACTATGGAAGGTTTCAACTCATGGAAGATCACACTTCTGCTATAGAGAACCTTCTCTACAACTAGATCCCAAAGCTTGTTCCCTTTCACACTGATACCATAGCCAATGAAGATACAATTCACTGCCTTGTTCTCCAATTTAGATATCTTCTCACTAGACACATGAGAATATGCCTCACAACCAAAGACTCTGAGATGTGTCATCAAGTGCTTCTTACCAGACTATGCCTCCATGGGTGTCTTTTCAACAAGAGCCGAAGTTGGAGATTTATTAATTAGATAATGTGTAGTGGCCACAACTTCAACACAAAACTTATGTTCAAGGCCAATACAACTTAGCATACTCCTATCTCTCTCCATCATCGTTTTGTTCATCCTCTCTGCAACTCCATTTTGTTGTGGGGTATATGGAGTTGTCTCCTGTCTCTCAATCCCATGGTCTTTACAAAACCTATTGAATTCTGTAGAACAAAACTCACCACCATTATTTTTCCTCAAGCACTTAATTTTCCTACTTGTCTAGTTTTCAATCAAGGATTTGAATTCCTTAAATTGACTAAAAACTTTAGATTTACTTTTGAGGAAGTACACAAATGTCCTTTTAGAATAGTCATGTATGAATGATACAAAGTACATAGATTTAGATAGTTCGAAGGAACATTAATAATACCAAACACATCATAATGCACATAATCCAAAACCCCAAAAGACTTATGAGAACTAGAATAAAAAGAAACTCAATGTCATTTTCCATATATACAATGTTCGCAAAAAATGAACTCAAGATTACAATCATCAAGGACTTCAACAAGGATCTTATTTTTCAGGGCTCTAAGACACTTCTCACCAATGTGGCCAAGTCTTTGGTGCCACAAAATTGTTTTCTCAATTGGAAGTTACATTTCCAAAACATTGGCACCCTATCATTAGATGTAGACACCACAATCTTCTTTTCCACTTGTTCTGATGGCGAGGATGAAGAATCCAAAGCCCTCTTCTTAGACTCCACAAAATTACTATTGCACTGAACTATGCATGCATCCAACTTATACAAGGTTTCAATCCGAACACCCTTAGTATGTACCCTAGAACCTCTAGTCATCTTGCATCCACCACTCAAGAAAACAACTTGTACACCCACATCACTCAACTTACTTACTGAAAGTAGGTTTCGTGCCAAAGCAAGAATATGCAGGACACCATCAATTACCTTCACTCTACCATAAGGGAATCAAATCTTGACTCTTCCATGACCAATAATTTTTAGGTGAGAGTCATCACCCAGATACACCTTCCCACCATACTACTCCTCATACTTTGAGAACCAACCTATGTGACAGGTCATTTGGAAAGAGGCACCCAAATCTATCAACCACACATCTTCCAATGCATGCATTGTCAAGGAAGCAACAAAAGCATCTGCATCATCTTGAGAGGATTTATCAGATTTATAATTAGAGAAATACTTCTTGTTTTTCTTTTTGTCCTCCTTACAATCTTTACAGAAGTGACCAGATTTTTTGCAGTTCCAACATTTGACCTTGGACATTTCACTAGGAGACTTAGATCTCCCTAGAAACTTGGACTTGGAGTTCTTGTATTTCTTCTTGTCTTTCTCCTTTGATCCACCACAAACAAATAGGGCCTGCTTGGCCATCTCAAAATATTTCCTTTGCATCTCTTCAAACAACAATGAATCAACCACATCTTCCATCTTTAAAGTGGTTGTTGTACTTCCAATAGCCATCACCAAGTGGTCCCATGAGTCTAGCAAAGAACATAACATAAGCATGCAATGGCCATCATCATCAATCTTCACAACAACAAAACTGAGTTGGGCAACAAGCATATTTAATGCACCCATGTGATCTACAACAAATCCTCCTTCCTCCATCCTTAGAGAATACAACTTCTTTCTCAAAAATAGCTTATTTACTAGGGATTTCCCTTGATAAATATCACCAAGCTTCTTCCAAAGCTTAGTTGCAATCTTCTCCTTGTGGACATTCAGGCGCACAAAGTCAGCCAAACAAAGTCTTATTAGACCCTTGGCTTTCCGATCCTTTGTATCCCATACATCCTAGGCCATTGTTTGAGGTTTAACTCCAAATATTGCCACCAATAGATCTTTGTGTGGGAGCATATATTCCATTTTGAGTTTCCACAACTCAAAATTACCGCAATTAAATTTCTCCATCTCTATCCTTCTAGATGTGCTTGCCATCTTAAACCTGCAACAAGATTACAAAAGCTTTCTCTTCAAAACTCCCACTGAAACTAGATCTGCACAAAAAACCCTTCAAACCCAGCAAGGACAACAAAGTTGGCCAAGCTTTGATACCAATTGAAAGGAAACCAGAGTGCATAAACAACCTTCCTAATGCAAATCGAATAGGAGAGGGTTGCAAAATTTTTCTTGTAAATCTTCAACTCTTATAGTTTCGTTTAAGATTGCACATACATTTAGTTACTTTTAGATTTAAACAATAAACCATAAAACACAAAATTTACGTGGGAAAACCCTTTTGGGAAAAAAACACACACATCAAAGCATAGATCAATTGTATTATAGTAAAAAGAAATTACAATACAACTTCCAAAGTCTATGCTCTTGCAGATGTTACTACACTGTGATACAAATTCTAGAGTAAATCCAACAACATAATGACATATTAGAAAATTGCAATACAATCTCACTAGATGCACTAAGACACTAACACATTTATTTCACTCATACATGGGCACCCAAGATTTTCATGTGTCATTCACATAGTCTCTACGTGCATGAAAACTGAAAACTATAACATGCATGAGTCCCAAGTGACCTGAAAAGCAACCAACTCAACACACAACAACATGCAATCACATGCAAGGTGTGCAACTCCCATAAATAAAGTAACCTCACACATGCTCCATTGCCAAAATAGAATTTATCTTTGACTCCTAGTCACTCCCAAAGATAATTTAGTCTCCATTTAACAACATTCCTTTATGAGCATGAGTTAACTCCTCAAACCAATGCCACATGGCATCTAGACACACTTCCTTGAAGAAAACATAATGTGCAATGCTACATTGAGCACCTAGGTGACAAGTGTCACTCTATGTTGCTTCCCGTTCTCCAAAGAAAGAATGTGCTCATAAACGGTCCCCACCAAGTGCTAACTTCCAAAGTAGAATGCCACATGTCACCATGGTGCATATTTAAGAGGTATAAAATTTTTCCTCTTCCCAAAGGAGTGCCCATGTGACAAGTGTCACATTCTCACACTATGCACATTGCATGTAGGAAGCCAACTAATCGTTGGGTCCCACAAAGTGCCTTAGCAACTTGAAAACTTATTATTTTTCATTTAATAAATTAAATCAGTAACATAGGGGAAAATAAATAAATAATTTCAACATTGAGATACTTTAATCCCAATAGAAAAGAAGGATGGTCAACTCATCCACCATCACTTGCTGCCACATGAGATTTCAAATACGATTCACAAAGAGCATCCAAATATTCTTTCTAGCAAGACATCACTTGTTGCAACGAATTTAGAGGTGCTTCATTGAGAGTGTTTAAAGATTCTTTAAAACAATATTTCAAATTATTTCGTTAGTACCTATTCTACATCGGTCTTCACATGGATCATTTGAGCAAGTAAATTTAGAGAAGTCATCATCATCTTATAGGGGAGAGGGGAGAGAGGTGGGAGGAGCCTGGGGGCACTACATAATATCTCTTCATTGTATCATCTTTTTTTGGAGAGGAGTTTTGTTCCCATAAGGTTTTATCCTTTACTCCACTTTATAAGAGGTTGCATTGTACATGGGTACCAAAAATGGTTAATAGTTGGGACCCATCATCATCTTGCATACATTACCGGGCCTAAGTTACACTTAAGAGGGGGAGTGTTGGTGTAAATAGTGACTTTATCAAACCAGTTAGTTATTAACCTACCTTCAAGAGTCTTATTCACATTTTTTAAGTATCCACTTAGGTATTTCTAGAGCTTTGTCTCACCTAATGTGGTTGGGACATGTGTCCTCACTTTGTGCTCAGACACCTCTTGCATGCACGCTTGCCACTCACTATAACACTAGTCATGTGAGTCAACAAGTGTTCCATCATTGGAGGCGTGGTAAATCATTGTGTTTGACTTGCCTACCTTCACCACCTTGCCTATATATGAAAGGTTTCTATGTACATTCAAATTATCTCTTGTATCAACTCTTTGATAATAACAATTAGACTTATTATTGTACATGTATTTTGTGGAAGTTTCTTGGTTTTTTCCTTTTGATCTTGGAGATCATAACATGTTAAAATCTCTTACCTTTCTAACCATATTTTTGTTTCTAAAATTGGAATGCATTACCATTTGGATCTTTTTTATTTTGCTAATGTCTTCATTTTTCATTGAAAACCTATGTATAGTTTTTTTAGTGTCACTTTTTATCTACTCATCCAAATTAGAAATAAATTATATTTTATATATTCTAGACTTTATTTGATAGACATGAAAAAATATTGGGTTTTGATTAATTTTTATCAAAATTAAAAGGAGAGCACACTCAATTTTCATTTTTTTAGGATTTATCCACTTTGAAAATTAGTAAAATGTCATATATTCATTAAAAAATTAACATTTTTTTTTGGCATAAACTATGTGATGTTAGCTAACTTTTCATTGAATGAATTTGTGAAATACTTTTAAAAAATCAATATTTCAAGGGGAGCTCCCTTGACAAAAATACGATCACTTTGTATGCTCCCCTTTTTTGAACCTCTTAAACTTCATTTTTATAATTTTTTTTTTATTAATTTAAAGTCTAGTTTTCAAACATTTCTAATCTTGTTTCTATAACATCTTCAAAATTTGAGCATGGGTATCTTAAATTTCTCATGTAAGATATATTTTTGTTGATTTCAAGAAAAATGACCACTTTTAACCCCCCAAATTCTATTCATATACCTTAGTACCAAACCCTAACACCTAAAGCATGGAAATAATGAATAATCATTCAATATGATTATAGGCTTTGGGAAAATGATTTTTATAAAAAATGACTTGCTACCAAAATTGATGAGTCTATTCAATAGATTCCCATTAATAATAATGTTGTCTATAATGTACCTACTCTTGACAAATCATACTTTCTTAGAATGGGTGATAAGCAGAAGAAAATATTATAAATGAAGAGTATGGGATTTGGCAATAATTTTGTAAAAAATATTCAATAGTATGATCAACTACTAGTTGCACCTACAATTTTTAGATTTATAAAATTAGGTATGAATTTAATGTTTCCTTTTTCAATAATAGTGCTAAGAAAGTTAGAACTATAGGCTTCTAGATAGACTTGAAAAAGATCTAGATCAATAGAGTCCAATTATTTTATAGAATTCATAGGAGAATCCATCACAACCTAGAGCTTTGTCATTAGCCATAGATAAAACCATACTTATTTATTGTTGGAGGGCATATGATCTTTCTTAGGAGAAAGATCTTAATCTTTGAAAACCTTAGTTGATAATGGAAGATAAGGCTTGGAGAATGCTAGGAATCTCTGTAACAAGTTACCATCCCTCTCTGATGTGCTTTTTTTTTAGGAAACATGACAAGCAAGTAAGAATTAAAAAATCATTTATCACTGATTTTGAGCTAGTGAATATAATCTTTAATTTGAGCCCCCATGTTGTGTGATTATTAATACTTTACTTATTTTTCCAAAGATTCACCACTCTTAGTTGCTAAATTATGTGAAAATTCTTGCTCTTTCTAGCTTAATGGAGGCATGCTAGAGATCTAAGGTGACGACCTCATATGAAAAACAAGAAATAAGATCTAGTTGTTGGAGCATATACACAAAAAGTGAGAAGTATGCTTGGTGGCATCATTCTACCATTTAATCTAACCAATCCCATGGTGTAGACATGGATCAAAGTTCTAAATGTGTTTTTTTATGCACAAGAGTGGGTTTATGACTTAGTATTGATATTTTGAGTAAAATATCTTTTCCATCTTGGTGTGATGGCTTGTCATTTAATACAAAAATTGATCTAAAAATGGTTAGAAATAATGATTTTTTTGAAAAGGCTTGACTAGTAATAGAAAATAATTGGAAAAGCAAAAGCTAAGTTGATCTACAAACATGGATCTATCTAGCTACTTTAGAACATTATAGCTCTAAGGTTAAGGTTTGTCCACATGTACCAAGTAGAATTAGAATGATGGTAGCTAATATTAGGATTAAAAATTAATAATTTATTATGCATGCAATATTAAGATTCCTATTCGCTATTTTTCTAGTAAATATTGAGGTTGTCACATTTATCAAACACCAACATAACTATATTAAAATCACCACACAATCCATATAGCCCTAGGTTAAAAAATGTAAGAGTTCAAAGAGGTATCAAACCAAAACATCCATATTGATACAAACCATATCTATTAGCTAAGATAGTAATGCATAATTCTTAACCAAAATACCTATATCATAAGGCTTGATAACGACCCAACCCACCAAAACCAACCCAATCCACACAACATAGATAATGAAAAGAGAACACAACAATATCATAGTTTAAAAGGGGATTGGGGTAAATTATGTAGGCTCTAGGCCAACCGGTAAATAACCTTACACTTATAATTATCACATTTTAGATTCTTATTAGTAGAGCCGCCACCAAAAATTCCTTTGACATATCACTCTCATAGCAATAAAAAATAATGGGATAGCCTCCTCAAGAAGCACCACCTTCAATCCTTATGCTAATTCCTCCACTACCCACTATAGGAAATATTACCTCATCTTAAATGTGTGTAAATGCTTAAGAACACAACAAAAAATAACCTTTATCTAGTGAGTAATATCTATGATGTCATAATGAAGTAGATAGGACTAAGCCACATTCAATAGTAGACAAGTGCAAGACAAAGACTGAGAAACGTCAAAGACACCCCACCCCTCTCTCATGTATCCTGGGTCGAGAAAAATATTTTCCATGGTAGAGTGAATCTCCATGCTCAAAGACCCATCCACATCCTTTGCTAGTTCCCAAATCCATATTTCCTAGTGTTGGAGATTTGGGTTCTTGATTTCCTTGTTGACAAATACCATAAATTTTGCAACTATTTCTTCTCCAAATACCATGTTCTTCTACTTCAAGGGATTCACAACAATTACATCTTTCCTTTAAGCTTCCTATTCTTCCTACTAGTACCACCCCATGACCCCTTAGTCAAATCTATGCAAAATAAATACCAAATTCTAGAGATGATACTTGTAACCCCACTAATATGCTTGGAGCCACCTCATAAATCATTGAAGAAATATGCAAGGGAACAATAGAAATTGATGCACATATGAAAGTACATCATTCATTTGATGCTCCCCACTACCATATGAACCCATTATTAGATCACTATCCCCTAAGATCACCTTCGTTAAACATTAGCCTCTTGAGAGAAATGTTCCCACCAACAAACATTAGAAAGCCCAACTTGCAATCTCAAATTCACTCCTTTGTTAGTAGTCCAATTAGTAATAAAATTCCCTTTTCTTCTAATGTGATCGAACCATTCCACCTCACTTTATCTTCTATGAGGATAACATCCATTTCTATTTTTTTGTTGAATCCCCTTCATAGCACTAATAACTAGTTTGGAATCTCCTTCCACCCCTAAATTCTTCCAACCTTTCTCTCTAGAAATCATCATAATCCATAACATATCTCTTTCCTCTATCATATTATTACAATCCACATCAAATTCGTATGTGAAAATACCTAAAGGAACACCTACTATGATTTCCCATTTCTAGTTAATCTAAATCTATACATATTAGGCTTATTCTTGTGTCTCACTTGGTCCCATTTACTATTTGCTTTCCCTTCCTAATTACGTCTTTCTTTCCAATTCCATTTTTCTCTCCTTTTTATCTTATTTTCATACATCTCCATCCTGTCATGCCTTCCAAATTTCCTCGACTCTTCCATTGTATTTTTCATTATTTTAGACTTGTCTTACTGACATTCCTATTGTTTGATCCCTGATACTCTAACCTATAGTATAAGCCTTGTGGCATCTCCAACCGTTCTTCCTTGATATTCTTTGGATTTCATTATCTTCCCAACTTCCCATCACATGTCATAATGCCATCAATAGTCTATTTTTGGTTCCATAACTTTCAAGAGATGAATCTCTCCTGCCCATAATCTCTATTCAAATTTGAATTTGTGGGCTTACTTTGTGGATGGACTATTATTGTTTTGATAGATATAGAAGTGTTAATGTGTCCTTTCTAGCATCATCATCTACATTTTACACAAATATTATTTTGAAAATCACTTTTAACACCTATGTCAATTGAGGAGATCATAGGACACAAATCTTATTGATTTTGAAGGGTGGTCTCATACAAAGTTCACATTTGAGCTTCATTAGATGCGGATTCTAGCTACATTATATTGATCCAATTTGATATTGCTATTGATATGAATATTGAGAGCTTATTGTTATATGTTGACATTGCAAAACCATTGAATGTAATACAATCATTGTTGTAATAAAAAAGAGAGATAAATTACATATGTTATTTTATATTCTTTGTAATAATAAGATTGAGAGTTATATATGGGAATTTATATTTGGAAATATGATGAAATTACTGATGTTAAAATAGTCAATTAAATTTAGCTTATTTAAGATTGGATTTGAATATTAGAATATGAATATTATTGTCACAAAACTTAGTGTTTGTAGAAGACTAAGAATTAAATTTTCTATAAAATATTTTTAAAGATATTATAGTGGTATTAGAGTTGGTAATCTTGCCAACCTGTGTGCCCAAAGTTAAAATTCACATGTTAATTTTTTGATGCAGTACAATGAAAAATCAACCAAATATCATTTGAGGGAAATTAGAAAAAAAAATTAGAGGATCTAGAGCAAAATTCTCCTCCTTTAGAATTTATTGTAGAACATAATAGTATGTTAGAAAGGAAAAGGATAATGAATATGTATGAAAATCCCAATGGTCGAGATGAAAGGAAGTTTGATTTGATGTTAGAAATGATGGAACAATTTCTCCACACGATATACAACCATATGAATAGGCCTAAACAATAGATTGATGAAGAGTGAAATTTTGAGGCCAATAATCTTGATGCCACTTAGAGCAACAATCAAAAGACTATAGTTGTTTTAGCTAATATAGCTACCCAACCTACCTTTCTTAATAACCAAGTACATAATTGATTATGTATTAGGGCTTGTCATGCAGATTATAGAGCCCTCCTAGAGGAGATACAAATTGATATTTTACTTACTAATTTTGTGAACAAACGAAGGCCCAAAATGACCCTAGATCAAAGCCTAGATCACAAGATTTTCAAAGAGATATACAAAAAGCTATGGGGAATTCGACTCTCTCCCCCTATGATGGATTTAATAGATACACAACTCATGTGTGAGTATATAAGATATTAACATACTTCTCTCTCAAATCTATGAAGGAATATGAGGAAATTAAATTTTCTACCTTACATTCAATAGGTATTGCACATGAGTGGTGGTACCACAAAATAATCACCCAAGGTTACAAATTCATCACCTCATATGATGAATTCAATAAAATGTTAATTAAGAGATTTGATAGGAAGGATATTTAAGTTTACTTTAAATATTTGTCTCAAATCAAACAATGTGGTTTAGTGGAGAATTATGTAACAAAGCATACAAAGTTTTCTTCAATGGTTCCAAACATCGTGGATTGAAGATTAACAATTCTATTCATTGAAGAGTTAATTTAATCTCTTAAGGGACTAGTCAAAGATTTTGAACCACCCACCCTATAAAAAGGTAATCAAATGGTCTTTGGAATTGGATACTTCCATGCTAAAAAATGAGATTCAAACCAATACTTTCATTCCAAAAATAACTTTTCATAAAAATGTGTAGCAAACCAAGAGTTTCCCATCAAGGCCAAACTTTGAGGTGAGGAACAAGCTGAGAAGGAAGAAGTTATGATTTGACTATAAGGATCCCTAGACACTTGGACATAGATTTCTTGGTAAAGAAAAAGTGCATTACATTGAGGTAAGGTATAAATATGAATCGGGGTATGAAGAACCCAAAGCAAAAAATGAAGAACCCAAATTAGAGATTCGATAATAAGAATACAAACTAAAAGAGGAAGGATACATGTTAAGAGGCACTTTTTATACTCTCTCTAGTAGTCTAAGTTATAAATATTTTCTCATATGTGAGGCTTTACAAAGGCATAGAATGATTGTGTTCATTTCCATTTATTCTACTCATAATTTCATAGATGAGGGACTAGTTGCAAATCAATGCATAAAAAACATATGATTTTGAAGGATTCAATGTAATGGTGGCTAATGGATTCACTATCCAATGCATTATAAAGATATCTAAGATAAATATTAATCTCGAAGGATATGATATGAAGGATGATTTCTATGTTGTTAGCATAGGAGGCACGAATATGGTACTAGCTATCCATTGGATACACTTTTAGGTGAGGTCATATAAAACTTATAGACCATGGAACTAAAATTTTAGTGAGAAGGGAAAGAAGTAATACTTTAGGGGATAAAAAATAGATCACCAAGGTTATATTTGCAAAAATAATGGAGGGGATTTTCCATCAGGAGAAAGTAGGATGAGCAACTCAAATTTTTGCGACTATGAAAAAATTCGCCGATGGTAAGAAATCATATCACATGGATGTACATAATATATTGGACAAGAATAGAAAGTTATTCAACAATGTTCCTCTAGGGAGACCACCAAATAGAGGCTTTGAGCATGTCATTGAGCTAGAAGAGGATGCTTAGTCATCACTACTCCCTACCTCCCAAGAGGCATAAGGAGGAAATTGAAAATTCAATAAAGGAACTTTGGAAATGGGGAACATCAAACCCATCTCAAGTCCCTTTTATTCTTCTATAAATTTTGTGAAGAGGAAATATAACACAATTTAGATGTACATCGACTATAAAGCATTGAACAAGAAGACTATCAAAAAATGATACCCAATCCCCAAGATTGATGGATTGATAGATGAGCTTCATATAATAGTCTAATTTTTTTTAAAATAGATCTTAAATTGGGCTACCATTAGGTCTGAGTATGAAAGGAAGACATTCACAAGATGTATTTTTGGTGTCTATATGAGCATTATGAATTTTTGGTGATGCTATTTAGTTTGACAAACACCCCAGTGACATTCCTATCATGCGTGAATCAAATTGTTTGCAAGTAGTTGAAGAAGTTTTTCCTTGTCTTCTTTGATAACATTTTGATCTATAGTAAGATGGTGGAGGAGCACATTTAACATGTTGATGAGGTACTATAAATTTTGAAAGAATAGGATCTATTTTCAAAGGATTCAAAGTTCAATATTTTCATGAAAAATACCTTGTATTTATGGCACATCAACAATGAAAATGGAGTGCAAGTGGCTATGGATGAGATTGAGGCAATTTGGGATTGGCCTCTCTCAAAGACCTTGATGTAGCTACAAGGATTATTTGAATTTTTCATCTACAATAGATGATTTGTGAAGGGATTATCTCAATTGGCCACACCCTTAGTGACATTTCATGTGGAATGAGGTTGCATAGTGGACATTTGACAAATTGAAAGAAGTTATGAGCTCATTCCTTGCATTTTTTATTCCAAATATTTCCCTTCCTTTCACTTTGGAATGTGATGCATTAGGAGAATGAATTAGATCCATGCTTATGCAAAACAAGCACTCAATTTCATTCAAGAGAAAAAAATTATAGAGGTGGAAAGGTGATTCTCTATATATGATAAGGAAATGCTAGCTATGATGCATGCATTAATCAAATTTGAGTAGTATTTGGTGGGTGGCCAATTTGTGGTCAAGATTGGTCACAATAGCTTGTGGTATTTTTTCAACTCAGAACGATTTGAATTAGCAATTAAAAAAGTGGGCAAAAAAAATTCAAGTGTATGAATTCAAACACTAAATTTGTAAAAGGAAATATTTTTGTTGTTGTTGATGATTTATCCTAAAGGTTGAATTTGAGTTCAATGTCTCACATCTCTAGTAATTGGAAGATACAAATCATAGTAAAATACGATAAGAATGTGTTTGCAATTGATGTGTTGAAAGGTAAGAAATTGGATGAGAGGTACATAGTTTCTAGAAAACTCATTTTCTACAAGGGTATAATCTACTTAGTGGTAGAATCAAGGATAAAATAAATTTTTTTAGGGAATTTCATGCCACTCCATTGGTAGGCTACCTTGGGTATTTCAATACACACAAGAAAATAAAGGAGAAATTCACTTGGAAAGGTATCAAGGATGATTTCCTTAGTCATATCAAAGAATACATTATTTTTCAAAGGAGTAAAACATAATAAACATTCCCAACAAACCTCTTTTGCAACCCTTACCCATTTTGGAGCAGAATTGAGAGAGTGTCTCAATGGAATTCATTATTAGAATTCCTACTAAAGTCCAAGGTAAGGACTACATATATGTTGTTGATAGATTCATGAACTATGCAAATTTCTTTGGTATTTCTTCAAAATTTTAGGTGCCACAAGTTGTTGACCTACTCTTTAAGGAAGTGTTGAAGATCCATGGACTACGCAAGAGCATTGTGAGTGATACAAATAGTCATTTCATAAGTGTTTTTGGAAATAACTCGTTCTTTTGGTAATACTTGAGCTCGCACCCAAAACTAGATACCACCCATAAACAAATGGCCAAACCAAGATTATGAACAAATGAGTGGAAGGTTATTTGATAAATTATGTTATTGATCAATAGAAGGCATGGATCAAATGGATCTATTTTGGGGAAGATGGTTACAACACCACTTATCTTGTATGTCAATCAAGATAGAACCATTCATGGATTTGTATGGGTATAAGTCCCAAAGCTTTATTGATCTCATTCTAGTGGATAGTGAGGTTCCAAGTGTGACTATTTGATCAAATAAAGCCAATTTTTTTTGAAGTTAATAAAAATTAATATCTAGTAGACTCAAAATCAATAGGTGTATGTAGACTTCCATAGGAACAAGAGAAAATTTGAGGTTGGAGACATGGTGTTTATAATATTGTATCCATACGAGTAATGTAGTGCCCCTCCATTCTCACTTGGGATGTGTAGGTAGTCTAGCTAAAGAATCTGAAGAGGAAGATGAAACAAGAGCTTCTGATGGTGCTTTTGTGAGTATGATGCACATTGTTTTGTTATTATTATGATGCAGAGATTTATTGAGTAGTTAAGTGATGCAGTGGCATGTTGTGAGGATAGGTGGAAAGGGCGGCATCGTACCATTGAATATATGGGGACATATGAGAATGAGATACGATTGCTAGAGTTCCTTTCCTAACGCCTTGACTATTATGAATGTGTACTCTAATTTGTATGTTTGAGTGAGCAGGTACATGACATCGACTCCACTTGGATTCACAGGTCTGAGCATGTCCACTACTCAACAATAATATTGGGAGATAGTAACGGGCTACCTAGTCATACCTTTACCCTAGTACAGTGTGTCATCAGTTTGAGTTTTGGTCTTAGCCTTATCATTGTTGTTCTGGGTATTTTATTATTGTGCAAGTTTAATTTGGTAGATTAAATGTGTATTTGATTTAAATATTTAATTAATTGAATTATTGTTGTAAAGGCTTTAGAATAAATAAATAAATAAATTTAATTTAGTTATGTTATTTAAAACTTTTAATTATTAAATTATATAGGAATTAAATAAATAAGATTATTTAAATTTGTGGAAATATATTAATTGTTTTATTTTATTTTAAATGCACGAGGTTGGAAAATATCTGGGGTTATTGAGGGAAAAAATATTTTGTTGGGATAACTGTGAGTTAGAAATTGGTTATCTTATTGTTGTAAATTGATTCTCGGAGGAAATATGGAAAAAAGGGAAGAAAGTTGTTTCATGGAAAGGAGTTTTTGTTTGGTTGAAAAATTTACTAAGGAAATTGTGGATCTCTTAGAGGTTTTTGTTTTAGAATCTTGCTGTAGAATTCTTGGCTATGGTATTTGTTGTGTTTTCTAGAAAGAGGCAATTGCACTGGAGGAAGCTTTGGCTACATTGAAAAATTGAAGCTACAGAGAAGCTTGACAACATTTCTTGAAGCAACAGTTCTTCTGGAACAAGTTCCTTAATTGTTTTTGTGAATTTTGATTTGCAAGAGTTATTTAATTATTGTAATGCAAATTGGAAAAGATTAGAAGAGGTTTTCATTATTGTAGAAGCTTTTATTTTTAAAAGATTGCTATGAAAAGTGAACCTCTGTAGAAAAAAATTTAGATCCTCTGTGTAAATTGATTATTTGAAATAGATTTATGCTAAAGGAAATTATAGAAAAATCATAGAGCCTCTATGAAAATATATATATTGGAAAATTTGCATATAATTTTAGAATATTTAAATAATATATTTAAATATAAATATTTATATGTATTTTCAAATAGGTGCATGCACATGCACAATTTAGATATATTAATATGAAATATTTTATCAAAAAGAATTGATGTTTATTATTATGTGTGATTGAGTAAATTGAAGTTAAACAATTAGTTTTGGTTTCTTATTTTTATTGTAAATAGAATTATAATTTAAATGATTTATTTCATGCAGTGTGATTGTTTGAATTGGATTATGTAATTAGATTTTATATATATATATAAAGGGTATTTATTTAGATGAATTTTATTGCTTTAAGTGCATGCAAGCACAAATGGTTAACTTTAAATGATTGATTATTCTAATTGTGGAATTGAGTTAACTGGTTTGAGTAATTGTGAAACTGAAAGTTAAATATTTAGTTCTTATTTCATTGTTGATTTATTAATTAAAATTAAACTTAAACGATGTATTCTAATTATGAGATATTGATCTATTGGATTTAGGAAATCCAAATGGTAGTGATTTTAATTACATGTATTTCTATAATTATGAATTGAGGGAATACTTGTTGTTGAGAAAGTGTAAGTCTTCTAGAGGTTGTAAAATTATGAAAGGGTTGTTGTGTTCGTTGTTCATCCTTTGAGATTTCCTTGGGTAGTCCACGTTTTGGATTTAGTATTGGACATCCATAAGGATGTGTTACTTTTTGAGGTGTATTGGTTATTGTTGGCAGTTCTTAGTGCATTGTCTACCCTTGGCAGGTAGTTTGAGTTATGTGTTGTCAATAGGGGAGTGGCTTTCAATGAGGGCCGAGACACAAAGTGGTCCTAGGAAAACTCATGTGGGAGTCAATTTAAACATTGTGATGACACTCCTATGACAACAATCGATTTATTGTATTGTGGTTGTACTTGATTCTATGATTCTAGAAGCAATGTGACCATTGTTCTTGTTTACCTATATTGTGAGTATTTTGTATATGGCTTGTGTCTAGAGGTAGTAGGATTGTCTTGGTTACCTTTTACTATCTCCTAGCACGGGGGCTGGGCCTACGGGTACCATATGGTTGGGTGGCGTGTTTCTTCACTGTTGAGTTCTCTTCCTGTTTGTGATGGCAAGATCTTCTTGTTCGAGGAGCTCGTGTAGTTCTTTGGAGTTGTTCTTCTCTTTCTTCATTGTAACTGTGGATCATTATGTATAATTGTAGTACCTCATTTGTATCGAGGTGAACCTTTGTGATGTAATTGTAATAATATTTCTGATCTATTCATTATTGGCTTTAATGGTGTATGGAATGTTATATGCGGTGTTGTATCTGTGGAAATATGTTCAATACATTTCTATGTGTTAGATTTATCTTGCAATGGTTTAATGCTTTGTTATATGTTGTATCTTGAGTTTAATATTCATATGCTATGGTTGGTTTAAATTTTATAAGTAATTTGTTTACATGTAGATGCGTTGCGTAGCCTAGAGGATGTATGTCGTTAGAGTAGGATACTTTACTCGTCTTGTTATACCTTTAAAAAAAAAAAATTAGTTGTGCTTCCGCTGTGTTGCATCGTCCCCTAGGTTGCGGACGAGGTTTTACAAGTAATCTTGTTTGAAGGAAATTATATTTGAAAACATCAAGCTACATTTTTATGGACCTTACAAAATTATAAGAAGGATTGGCAAAGTTGCCTATGAGTTGGAGCTCTTAGAAGGAAGTGAGATTTCCAGTATACTTCACATGTATTATTTCAAATGAGCACATGGAAAATAGATAGTACCTTTAGATGAGTTGTATTTGATGGATGGAAAAGGAAAGTTAGTTTTGATTCATAAAGTAGATATAGATGCGAGGGAGAGGAAGTTAAGTAATAGAAGCACTAAGGAGTATTTAATTTGGTAGAAACATGGCTTTGTAAGATTGTATCCATACAAGTAAATCTCATTTGAAGGAAATTATATTTGAAAAGATCAAGTTAATTTTTTATGGAACTTACAAAACTCTAAGAAGGATTGGAAAAGTTACCTATGAGTTGGAGCTATCAAAAGGAAGTGAGATTCATAGTATATTTCACATGTCCTATTTCAAAGGAGCACATGGAAAAAATATAGTACCTTTAGATGAGTTGCATTTGATGGATGGAAAAGGAAAGTTAATTTTGATTCCTAAAGCAGACATGGATGTGAGGGAGTGGAAGTTGAGAAATAGAAGCACTAGTATTTAATTTGGTAGATAGATCTCCCTATAGAGGATGCAACATGGGAAGGCCCTCAGATTTTGGAACATCTAAACCTACAATTGTTTGAGTAAAATAAAAATTGAATGAGGTGAACTTGTCATATATCATTTCTAGTTAATCTAAATGTGTGTGTATTAGGTTTTTTCTTGTGTCTCCTCTTTTCCTCTTTACTACGTTTTTTTCCTTTCTAATTATGTCTTAATTTCCGACTTTTCTTTTCCCTTATTTCTATTATAGTTTTAGACCTCTCCATCTTTTCATGCCTTCCAACCTTACCACTCCACCATTATATTTTATGGACTTTTAGACTTTTCCTTTCTAGTATGCCCATTGCTTGACCCCCAATGCCCAACCTATAGTATGAGTCTTATGGTATCTCTGACCCCAAATCCTCAATATTCTTTCATTTGCTTCTATTCTTTTTTGAAATTCCTAGAACACGTGGTAATGCCATTAGTGTTCTATTTTTGGCGCCATAAATTTCAAAAGTGGAATCTTTCCCACCCATAATCTTTGTATAATTTTAAATTTGTAGGATTACTTTGTGGCCAATGTGTTATTATTTTGATGGATATAAAAGTGTGAACATGTCCTTTCTAGCATCATCATCTACACTTTACATAAAATCCTTTTTTTTTAGAAATCGTTTTAAGCACCTATGTTTGAGTGAGATAATAGGAAAAAAACCCTATTAATTTTAAAGGAAAGTACATATTTTGCACTTGAGATTCATTGGACATGGATTCTAGCCACCTAATATTGATCTAATTTTCTATTGCTATCAATATAAATATGAGAGCTTATTTTTGTGTTTGTTGATATTGTAGAATAATTGAATGTAATACAATCATTGTTGTAATAATAAAGATATAAAAAACTATATATGTTATTTTTTATTTATTATAATAATAAGATCATGAGTTATACATGCCAATTGTTTTTTGTAAATGTGATGATATTCCTAATGTATAATTAGTGAATTGCATCTAATTTATATAAGATCTAATTACAATATTAGAATTTGAATATTATTGTCATAAAAATAAATATTTTTAGAAGGTTACGAATTATATTTTCCATAAAATGACCAATAATTCCTAAAGACATGTCCACCACTCTCTTTTCCTAAGTTTCCTTTTGAAACCTCGTCAGAATTAAATTTAACCCACCCAAGATCAAGGCATTTCTAGGAACATGACTTGAACTCAGAGGAGATGACATTCATAGCGGAGTTCAACCACATGAGATGGGGAAAGTATCTACCAAACCCTTCTCAATATCAAAAGACATCCAATACTTCTCCTTATAACAATTTCCCAACTTCAAGATAGTTGTTTCCACCTTGTCCCAAATCCTTAGTCTTTTGAGGTCTTGAAAAATCCTCCTATTTATTTCAAACCATATATTCTACACAACGAAAGATAGGAAAATTACCATATCAATTTCAACCCTTGAATCTTAATATCTATAGACTATCAGACTAGAAGGTGAGATATTTTAGGAGGGGTGGCCTAGCACAACCCTTTATGACCCAAAAAATAGTGTCATAGTTCCATAGCATAGTCATAGTGCAAAAAAGGTGATTGTTACTTTCTTCTTGTGATTTACACATCACACATTTAATGGCCTAGACCAAATAAGTTTATATAAATAGTACCAAGTGAGAGTGTGATGGTTAACTTCCACCCACATAAAAGTGTTTTCCTTGAGAAATCACCTACATGAATAGATAATGCTTTTGGGGAATGAAGAGAAAATATCATTCATCCTAAAGATATGATGGTTCATAACTCACCATAATCTTGCCACTACCATGGTATTTCCATGAAAAAGATTCATCATTACCTTGTAAAGAAATAGGCCAATTAAAAATCCTATCCTATAGAGAGGAGAAAACATCATCAAGCTCGATAATGGGGATAGAGAGGACTATCCATTCAATCTTATTGCTAGAATTATACTAATAAATTTTCACCAAATAACCTATACTATCTTCAAAATGAGAGGCTAGAGGATTAAACTTTTGTATATCCACTAAGGCCAAATCCTTAAGCCAAATTTCTCATAAAAAATTAACATCTTCCCCCTTTCCAAGCCTCCATCTAATATGCGACCTAATGAGTTTGCAACAAATTCTTAGGAAAATCCATCTAATAGACCCAAGAAGGAGGAGATCAATAAATAAAATATTTTCCAATCCTATATTTAGGTATTTATATTGAATAATCTTACTCCATAACTTAGCATTTTCCTCATAAATTATCTATACAGGCTTGAATTTAAGGATTTGTTCATCCATTTACAATGTATAAATCCCAAGCCTTCATCCTTTTGGGTTGGCACACATCATCCCATTTGATTGAGCTATACTTATGATTGGACTCATTTCCACACCAAAGAAATATTCTATAAGAAGCCTCCAACACTTTGGCCAGTTTACTAAGGATTTGAAATATTGGTATCAAATAAATTAGAATAGCAATGAGGGAGGTCTTGATGAGTCTAATTTTGGATGTAAGGGAGAACCATTTTCTAGGAAGCCATCTTGTATCTTTAAATTATTGCTTTCCACTATAGATCAAAGGTTCTTCTATCCATAAGTGGAATCCCAAGATACTTACTAGGAAGTTTGTTAACCAAAAAATCTAAAATGTGTAGCACCTCCAAAATTTTCATACAATGGTCCTTAAGAAAGAAAATCTTGGATTTTTTGGGGCTCACTTTTTGAACAACAACCTTCTCATAAAGAAACACAATATTCTTTATCACCCTTACCTCTAAGTGATATTTCTAAGCTTACTAAAAACCCACAACCCCTTCAAATTCACCTATCCACTTCAACCCTTAATGCCCCACCTAAAACCTCCACTATAATGAGAAAAATAAAAGGGGATAGAGCATCACCTTTCCTCAAACCCCATTTATCTTGGAAAATATCAATAGAGGATCAATTAAGTAGAATGGAAAAAGAAAATGAGGAAATGCAACTATATATCCATTTACACTAGTCTTTGTTGAAGATAATTTTTTTATGACCTTTATCAATAAATCCCAAGAAATTCATCACAAGCCTTATTCATATCGAGTTTGAGAATCATACACTCTTTCTTGTTCAATTTCATGGAATGAATGGTATCATGAGAAATGAAAATTCCATCCAAAATTTGTCTTCCAGGCTTCAAAAATTTATTCTCCTCCAATATGAACCCCTTTAAGAATTTTTTAAGTCTAGAAGCGTTAGTAACAATTTTCAAAACTGTGTTGCAAAGAGTGATGTGTTTGTATTCATTAAAGTATTTGGGGATCTTGCTCTTTTGAATGAGAACTATGAAGATGGAGTTCCAAACCTTTATCATGGTCCTTTTGGTTCTGTATTCTTTTGCCACATTTTAGTTGCCCATTCTATATTTAATAGTTTCTAAATATTTGCGAGATCTTATAATCAAAATTGTTGAGAGGTTGGCCAACAAATGAGAGATATCCAAAGATCAATCTCTTGCATTTTTAGCTCTACAAGACCAAGATGGGTATACCTTTAAAATAAAATAGTTAAAGAACATTTTTAGCAATTACATCACAATGCATAGAAGATGCAAGCATTCATATGTTAAATATAAGGATTTATCAAGTTATGAGAGTGACTAATTCATTCCTTGTGACTTTGATAGTTGTGTATGAAAAAGTAAAATACTTAAGAAGAAATTATCAATTGAGGATTTTTTTTATTTTAGCAATGTATGTGTTGGGAGGAGGATTCAAAATATGGATCAATGCTTATATAAGGAATACAAAGTCTCTACATAGTGTCACCCTTCTGTTTTAAAAACAAATATTTCAAGTGGTGTTAAGTCCTTAAATTTGTATTGTTGTCTTACAATGATATGACTAGAAAATGTCTTGTACAAATTGCATCCTACTCAATAATCCACTTATAACACCAATATTTCTCATTATTACCTACAATTATATTGTCCTTTGAACAAGGACTAAAACGGAAAAAAATCAAACACAACAAATGTGTGTGAAGAAACTTACGAGGTCATGGCTATTTATTTCAAAGAAATAATAGATTACAAGAATGGAGATGACAATGAATTTTGTAGCATGTATTCATATAATTTCATCAAGAAACAAAGTACTACAACAAAATTTGACATAGACACAAAAAACACTGTATTTATTATTACAAACTCAATACAAATTTTTCAACCTACATCTTTCCAATCTCTCTTACAATGAAGATACATTCCTTTTATAAGAGAAACATTTGTGAGAACCCATGGTTGGGTGAAACATGCCACTTTATAACAACTTGATAAATCATTGTGAAACTGAATAGATGTAAATACATGTGAATTTCTTGAGAGTGATTCAAAAGGCCCTACTGTAAGTCATTTGAAGAATTAGAGAGAGATAAATTATACTTGATCCTCCCAAGATGAAGAGTATCTTACATCTTGCTTTAACACAAAGATGGGGAATACATGTGTACAAGGCCCACACTTGATTGCTCATACTGTGACATCAACCTTTGAAGACATATGTGACATGAACTAGATGAGAAGATGCTACAAATCACAACACAACAATTAGAGTAGTCAACATGAAGCTTGCATGAGATGACCCTACCAAATATATATTTCATTCTGGTCAGCTAGAGTTGAAAGAAGAAGTCCAAAATAGGAGGATATCATTTGCTTCCATACCCCAACAACTATCCCAAATAAAATTAACATTCCTAATTAGGGGTTGTTCACTGAGATCCAACACATTATTAACACCTGCCAAGTTGAACAAGAGAACATTGAAGGCTTCAATGTAGGAATTGGAAAGTATTATTTTCCTTGTGAGTCTTGTCGAGTAAGAAAATCCACCCACATGAAACAATGGGAAAGAACAACTCCCTCTTTCCAAGTGAATTCATCATACTCCATTAGAAGTGAATTTTTGAGCATGAATTTATGCTTTGGAAAAAATAAACTAGGATTTCCTCATTTCCAATTCCACCCATTCTTAAAATAATTCCTTGACATCTTCCTCATAATTTACATAGCTCTAAGAAAGAGAAAAGAGAATAAACCTAGAAGAACTAAGAAACCATTGCATAAAATTTTAAGAATTCCAACTAATAATTAACCCTCCCTAACAAATATTTTTTTGAATGTGATTTACCATAAACACATGGTCTCCTTTTATAACTAAAAAATGGGATTAATTATGCCTTCAATGAAACTCTTAATTGCGATTACTCCATTGTAAGCATCCTTCTATCAAAGTGTGGCATCGTTGATCATATTCTACACCTTGAAATACTTGCTTAGACACTTCAAATATTTTTTATATAATTTAGATGGCGTGAAGAATTTATGTCACATAAGAATTATGAATACTTTTTCCATCCATGTAGAATATTCTACATTTTATGGCTACTTGTGCTCAAGAATTATTGTCCACTTATTTTGGTAGGCCATGTACCTTGAATCAAGGAATAGTTTTGTTTTATAATAAAAATTTCCAATCCTAATTATAATATTAGCAAGCCATCCAACTTTGCATTACATAGGATTGGGTGGTCTATTTTATCTTCTTGAGTGATTGATGTGACCAACACATAGTTATGCTATAGAATTCTTCTTTCTAATCAGCTAATGATTTCATCCTGCCACCATCATTAAGCACTAAAGGTAAAAAATACTCCTCAAGGGCCTTAAAATTACTCAATTTATCCTTGAGTGTCAAATCAAATATGCCTTGAAATACATAAATGTCACTGAAGAGTCCAATGACCTCATGAGTACTTGATATTTCCTTAGGGGCATTTAGATTGTATATTGCATGTACCCTAGAATGGTATTAATAGTCAACATATGTGGAATCCATATACTCAATATTTTCCTTAATGTTGACTCACTTATGACTTGGCTATCATGGGCCTTTCTCAGATTGTTGTAGCAATCCCAAACATCATCAACTTCATGTAGAATGCAAGTTATTTTTTGGCTTAAAATATTATTAACTAATTCAATAATGTCTTTCCTTCCTTGACTTCTTGCCCTAGCTTCTCTATCTTGACTCTTTTTTGTTTTTTCCTTCGAATTTGTAATTAGCAACATTAATGTATCCTTGAATTATTGGGACGTATACCTTGGAGTCCTCAGAGGAGTTGCAATTTTTGTTGCAATGTATTTGGGTGGAGTAACCCTTAACTTGAACTTGTTATATTCATGTAGTATATTAATATGATCCTTTTGAAATTTGTCATAATTTTCTTGTAATTTCTTAATTGTTGCTTCTCTAAATAGACTTTGTGCTAACTACTAGAGATGTAGCTTGAGTTGTAGTAGTATCACTTAATCTCCTCACAATTATATTTCATGTGAGTTCATTTATGTCCCTAGCCATCTGTGGCTTATCATGCTCAAGAACCACTGTCCATATGGCTAAAGTTTCATAGTTAGTACTGAAACTAGACCCAAAGTATAATTCCTTGGCTTGCTCCTCAAAAACTAAGACATGTTCATTTTAGTATTATCTCATCCTATAATATCCAAAGCTATGGTAGAGGATATATCCCATCATGGAAATAGTAGGAATCCACTTTCTTTGACCAATTTCCTTCCTTCTTTAGGAGTTGTTTTCCTTATGTCAAAGTCAATATCCTTTAGGACACTTTGAGCAACATATTTATCATCACCTTTTGTATTTTGCTACTTCTTATCAATAATCCTTTGCCTAAGTAGATTAAAAAAGTTCCTTAAAAAAATTGTCTTGGACTTAGTGGACCTAATGAATTCATCATTGAAAAGGAATATTTCATAAGCAAGGACTGTTACATCTTGTCCTACTCTCCCTCTTTCCTCTAAATTCCATAGTGTCTTCTCTAGAGGAATATCAACAATTCCATATCTCTAAGGTGAATCAGTACATTGTTGGATCTCTTGAAATTATACCTCATTATCCTCAACTATCTTTGCAGTAGAGTAGTAAACCAAAGGTTCAACTCCTTCTTGTTGTACTACTTTTACATGAGGAACATCATCTCTAATTTTCATAACACGTGGCTTTGGGTGGTGGTGGATAGATTGTTCCCCTACTTGCTCACCTTGATGTTGCATTTCCATGAAAAGATCCTCAATGAAAAGTTTTGTAATAGTCCTTAAGGGCATCATTCATAGGATTTTTACACTATCCGACATCTTTTGCATTCTAAGGATTTCATCCTTGATATCCATAAATGTACCTTTGTAGTCAGTGTTATGGATCATCCTATTCCTTTCTACAAGGTGAATCCTTATCCATTTGTTTCTCTTACTATCAACCTTTGCTTTGGTTAAGTAATTTCTAATTAAGTCCTCTACCTCTACAAATTAGTTCTCATAGTTTGATCTTCCACTTCCTTTTTTATTTTGTCAATAAAGCACGTTCAATATCCAACTTCCTTCCCTTCTCAGTTATCATTTTGTATTCCATCAATCTAGATCCCAAAAGTTCGAATCCCTCCATTGTAGTAATTTTGAAGTCTAAAAGACTTCAATAGATGGGAGAAAAGAACCCTTCTTATGCCACCTCTACTAGACCTTGTCCACCTCATTCATATGCCATACATCCTCAAGGAAGGCCACCATGTTAGATACCTAAACATGATGTGCATGTGGTTTGATCTTTAGTCCATAAATTCTAATGATTATTTTATCCTTGTGAAAGAACCAATCACCCTAATTATGATCACAAATAACACTATGGTTAATATTCTTGGGCCTCAAAAATTTGATGACAACATCAAATAGTTCTTTCCTTTCATGGCCAAATAGAATTAGCATTTTTTGAACAAAATATCCTTGAAATATACCATAATTTGATTGGGAAATGTGCATCCCAAATAAAAGTTCTTCATTGAATTGGCATGGGATTTCCTTGTAGTGTTTCATAAGTGAGTCAAAGAGTAGAGTCTCTTTTGTTCCCTCCAAGATGCAAAAAAACATGACACAACATAGAATACCATTTGAAGGAAGGGGCCCTATCATTTTCTTTGAGAGATACCAATTCCCTATGAATTCCATTAGCTATGAAAGAGGAAAAATTAAATAGTCCGTTGACATGCTTATGTTGAATATCAACAACAATCATCATTAAATGAATTGGAATCTGGGCCTTATAGTCCACCCCTAAAATCTAGCATAGTGTAAAATAATCCATTTTGAAGTAATCTTCAAATTTGTCCACAATTAAAGGCTCAACCTCATCTACCACATTATGCCTCACTCCATCGTGCTCTTTTCACCTATGAATAGGTAGCTACTTAAGTCTATATCCATATTTATCTCTTCTATACTCTTTGCATACTGCATCAAAATATATCTTGATATTGACTAGAGGGTTTCAGTTGAAGACTTGATTGATTATGTACCTATTCATAGTGAATAATTCCTTACCCACTCCCGACCCCCCACACCCCACCCCCAATTCATTAATTTTCTAGTTGCAACACTAATCAGCCATAGATTGCTCTCACAAGGTCAACGCTTACAAACACATTAGGGACAATTAACTTCCCTAGATCAAATCTCCATCTATTGGACATAGGGATAGGTTTTTGAATATGATAGTGGTAGAACAAGAATAAATCCACCATGAATGGGGATAATAGCATCCCTAGTTTGTTCGGACCTATCATGAATTCTTTCTAAAGGGATACTTATTCCTTGGATGTGCTTGGTTCTCTTGGCACAATCTAGGAGTTGATTAAAAAAGTCTCGATATAGACTCTTCTTTGCCCTACCACCTTGAAATGAAATTCGATTCATTTTGAAAATTACAAAAAGACTGTGTTTTGAAGAATATAAATGATGCTTTCAATTGATAGAAATAATCAAGCAAACCCTAAGAATATAGTGTTTCTACAACATACATTGATTTAGGAAGACTTACTCGTTGAATCAACAATTGAATTCTCTGAATTGAACAAGTCGTGACAAAGCACTCTCTAAATTTCATGTTTCCTCCACTATAGTCCTTGACCACTTCTTTTTGTTTGAAAGCAATAACTTAAGGCTCTAGCGATGTGTTTGAAGTTGTTCCACCAAATTTTGCATTGAATGCTCATATGAGCCGAAGATTGCATGGTGCAACATGGCTTCCCTTTTTTGACTTTAAACCTCAGTTGATCTCCAAAACTATTCAAAACAATGGTCATTGTATATCACACTTTTGGCATTGAAGGCAACGCAATGAATTTAAAATGAAAAATTGTCAAATTGTGATGCAAAGGAACTATTTCATGCAATGGCAAATCGAAGCCTATCTGTCGTAAACCACACGACAAGGAAATTAAAGAAAACTAACCAATTTTTAAAGGATAAACTCTAGACCAGCTAAGCTAAAACCATAGGAACTTTTCAACGGTAACACCGCCCTCCATGCATCCTGTCCCACTACATCCTATAACTTTTAAAGAAATCTAGCTTGAAATCCGTTTGACTTGGGAACCTTCCTCACCCCAATAAAAAAGGTAGCCTACCTAATCTCATCCAAAGAGAAAAGCCTCAAAAAGTCCTCATTTTGAGCCTTGTCCATAACAAAAGGAATATTCGTGAACATCATCTCTTAAGTTGTTAGATCTTCTAGAGGAGCCAAGGTGAGTAGGTGCTTAAAAAAGTTGATGCCATTACTTCTTATAGTAATTATGGAGGGAGGATGAATGTTCACAATTTTATGTTTCATCCTTTTCATATTAGTGGAAAGGTAAAAAAAAATTGTCATGACCCTTTCTTAAAGTCACTTAATTTTAGATTTTTTATGCGAAAAAATCTCTTCCATTCTTAAAATTCTACTGACTTCTTTAGTAAATACATTTTCAGAGGTTTTTAACTCATAAATAAACTCAAAAAGATAGATAATAGTTTCAGTGGTCCACGATTCAAACTCAACATGATTCTTGTTGGCGAAAAGATTACCCATTTCCTCATTATTCTATTCTTTAGCCTTCTTCTTAACTTCTTTCAACTTCTTAAGAAGTTTGAACGTGTGACATCCCTTGATATCTGCTTTCCAAGGATCTTCAAAAACTTCAGATGTTCATACCAAAACTTACTACTAAGTTTGACTAAATCAATAGGCCAATGATCTCACCAGACATTAGACATCATCCGATCTAAGCTCACTAAGAATCTATTTAGTCTACAAAGAATGTTCTCTCGATGCACCTATTGTTTCAACTAAACCATCTAGTTTTGGGAATAATATCCACCAACACTTAATGCCCGTAGCCCTATTACTCCCTTCTTTTCATCTGGACTGAGCATAGTATTAAAATTCCCACCAAGAATCTAGTTAGCTGAACTGTCACCCTCAATGCCCTTAACGCATCCCAGACCTGGATTCTATCTAACGCCAAATTGGGGCCATAAAAAATTATGACCAAAAAAGATGCTTTCGCCTGAAACACCAAAAAGTTTACCCCTTATATTCAAGCTTATAAATTTCATTATATGACCAAAAAAAGATGCATTTTCCTGAAACACCAAAAAGTTTACCACTTACATTCCAGCTTATAAATTTCATTATTTCTTGTGGGTAGGGAGGTGCTTTCTTCCAAATTTAACAAACTTCGTCATAGATGTCCGTGTGCCATTTTCTAAATCCTCTAATGCCTTCAATTTTGGCTTGCTAGCCTTAGTTTTTCTTCATTTGGCATTGCTGTTGCCTGCGTCCAAAGAGCTACTACTAGCACTTGCAGCCGGGGGAGCTGCAAGGAATACGCCGATAGTTTTTTATAATTTGTTGAACATTATTGATCATGTGTTTGCAGTTGTTTTTCTGGGAGAACTAAAATTATTATTTTTTGTTAGTGATCTTGTGTTTGCAATTGAACATACAAAGAAGCAGCTGGAACGCATCAATTAAGGTAATGCAACCAAACCATTGAAGGCCTTAGTGTTAAAAGTAAAATAATTACAAATAATCTGGATGTTTATCCAAAGATACCCATGTAGAATTTCTTCCAAATCATATCCAAAGCATTGTGGATGGGGATCATTATTCATTATCTTCTGAAATCAATTGGACAAGAACTTGGGAAACCAAAATTGACAAAGGCAATGCAGTCCCAACTCATTCTTCTTTTCAATTCTAGTGCATACCCACTTGACAAGATCCTTGTTTTCTCGAAATGCAGGGTCTACTGGTCACCCTCCAAAACTGTAGATGTCGCTTTTCTCGTTCACCTTGAGAGTGTAGGCATACTCTGCATAAACAAATACACTATATTCTTTTTCAATAAAGAATTAGAAAATAAGTTATTCAACAAATCAGCTAATCTAATATTTTTTAACTATGTAAATCAAACAAACAAATTGTAAATGAGGCAAACTAATGATAAATCATGCAGCTTGCTTCAAATTTACATTAAATACCTATACAAAACAGAGATGAACTTATAATTTCAAAGTAAAAGTATCCTTTTCTGTATAGCTTACACATTTATCAAATCAATTAATACGTTATAAATATTATAAACTATAATATGGTTTTTTTATAGACTTGGATGAGATTTGTAGGTTCATGGAGAAGATGAAGTGGGGTGAAAAAGTGAGCCTACTGGAGAAAGAAATGCGGGAAGTCAAGACCATTTATTACTCATTTTTCTATCAGTAGTACTAGCATAAGAAAATGTGCCACCAGCATAAGGATGCTCTAGGAATGCCTTAGATCCTAGGTCTTGAGTGGACAAGTCGGCTCTAGTGCTAGGATTCGTGGTTGAAGAATCAAGGAGAAGAAGGTCTAGGAGGTGGATGGCACATAATTTGCTGAAAAACATCTTGATTTTTTAAAAGAGGAATGGGAGACTGTTGTGGCCTTTCTTATTTTCTATGTGCTTGTTGTCTAATTTGGTGCTACATTTTGGGCCTCGTGGCCTTCTCTCTGGGGGTCTATTTTGCTAGTGCTTTGCTGGTGTAATGTTATTGTTTTGCTACTTGTTTCTTTGTCTCGTGGTTTTGATCTTGTAAAAGGGACAGGTCTTCTTTCAAAATCCTTCTATACCATTAATAAAAACAAAAATAGTCTTTTGTAGATGATATAGTTGTTGGTTGTATAGGGGCCCACACCTATAGGAAAAAAATGATTACAAAAGGGATACAAGTCTAAATTTACGATATAAAAGATGACACACTATTATGGATCTCGAATATAGATATTGGACAAAAAAAAAAACCAAGCAAAAGAAAGGATTGCTAACTAGAAAAGATCAAGGACCAATGCAACATCAAATCTGTCCACTATCATCATATCAGTTTGTAATTGAGGGGAGCATGAACAAGATCAATTACTCTAGATTTACATTTCTAAGAATTACCCTTAGGTTATCAACATAAAGAGCCAAAACAAGGTAGAATGTTTCAACATCCACCAATTTTTTTTCAGAAGGAACCATATAATTTTTCATTTAAGCTACCATGAGATACCGAATGCTTCATCTCATGAAAAGACAGCTAGACAACATTGTCTGATCTCTCATCTACAAAATTCACTTTAGATGAAGTATATATAGTTTGGACGATCTGCTACAGTTCAAGTTTGGATCCAAAGTCTGCAATCCTTGTGTTCTCAAGCTTGTCAGTACCCAACACATCCTTCAAAAAGTCTAAGATAACATAATTATTGATGTTGAAGGTACACTTCAGATGCTAGTTCCAAACATCCCTGTACACTTTGTTGTGCCCATGATTACCTCTTGACATACTGTAGAGCATTAGGGACCTTACAAATTACCCCCGAATAGCACCATAGGCCTTACAAATCACCTTGAAGAGCACCCCAAACCTTACAAATTATCAAGCTATGCCAAAACACTATATAACACCCAAGATATATAGAGTCGATTGCATCTTTTGCAGAAAATTGCAGTCTCTATATTATAATGAACTTGCATGCTAACTTCTTCAATGTTACTTTTGAGATTTTAATCTCTAAGATAATCACTGATGCACCAATATATTTTTCCCTCTTGTTAATTTAGCTTCACTTTATTTTGATGCTAAATTAAAATATAGAGACAAGCTAACTTCACTTTTTAGTGTGTCAACAACCATCATTTCAGATTCTTATGAAGATATTTTCATGTATCTTGATTAGTTTATAAAGAACACAATATCTCACACAATTTTGTGAATTAATATCTTGATTAGTTTATAAAGAACACAATATCTCACAAAATTTTGAGAATTATTTACTTGACTGTAAGTTGTATTAAATGTATGGCCTCAAATGAATCCTAATGCAGAGGGCTATTTGTATGGTACAGGGGATAAAGTGGCATCTGCTTATACGAAGCTTGCTTGTTGCCATGTAAATGTTTGCTAAGAAAAATGCATACAATGTTTCTAACCTCCTTATAATACATTACATTTATCTTATCTTCAAACACTAATTACGTTGTTTTTCAATGTGCAGACACAAAACAAATCTAAAACAAACTGTTGTCTGCAATCTTTGTGTACAGAGATGCAACCTTTTATCCTTAAATTGCTACTACTGTCTTAAATTGCTACTATTGCGTACAAAGGAACATTGTCTACACAGATGCAATGTATGTTTGTAATCTGTGTACAGAGATGCAACCTTTATCCTTAAATTGCTACTACTGTCTTAAATTGCTACTATTGCGTACAAAGGAACATTGTCTACACAGATGCAATGTATGTTTTCTCATAGTTTAGAGGATCACTCTGTACATAGATCCAGCCTTCTATCCTTAGTTTGTTATTTCCCAGAAATATAATGTGTACAAAAGGATCATTGTGTACATATATTTCTAATTTGTTTAATCAAAAAAACATTTTGTATAGAGCTCTTTGCTTTTTTTGAAATAAATGCTCCAACTGCAGTCCCATTTTGTTTTGTTTTCACATCGATTACCACTTTCAATTTGAAGCATGATTACATATACAGCTCACAAGAAAATAGCATATATAATACTGCAGTTGGTTTCAATAATATGTGCAAAGACAGGGCCAATAACGCTCAACCAATAGCGATAAGAAAGGATTGAACATGCCAGAGGAAATTTTTTCCCTTAATTAGTTTTCTTTTGAAACACTACCTTTAATGATCTTTGACTTCAACTACCATCCATCAGATTTTGTATTCTTTTTATGACATAGCCATGATCCTTTTGGATTTTGTACTTCTATGATGCAGAGTATAGTTATACACATACAAACACAAAGAAACCATCCTTCTCCATGGCAGTAACTTCAATCCACATTTAAATAATCAGCCTGAGTCGAGGATTGTCATTGTCCTCAGAGTCAGCCACAGGTGCAGTTACAACAGGCAGGGTCATTAGATGTACAAGTGCTAAAATCCCAATACTCTCTCCCCTGTATATCCTGCAAGAGAGTTTGCAGTGCACGATGTGATGAGGCTTTGGTTGATTTGGGCTTGCACAATTAGTTAGTTGTAGAAATTAATTCTAAGTCTATTAAAATCATTTTAGAAGCCTTTTGCAACATTAGAAAGGTCCAAGTAACATGTCTAAAAAATAATGATACATGAACTGAACTTTTGGATTTGACCTAATTCAAATATACATAGAGGTGAGAAGTAGTCATATCTATAGAACATCAATATTGAATCAGGAGCATAAAATATTTGTTCTTTCCTCACATTTCTACATAAGATCATAGTTTGCAGACTCGGCAGACTCGCCGCGGACTCGGGAGTCCATAGGCCAGCCGAGTCGACTCGCCACGGACTTGGGAGTCTAGTCCAGGAGAGTCCTGGGTTGGGTCGGGACTCGGGAGTCCAACCTCGGGACTTGGAGAGTCCTGAGGTCAAACTCGGGAGTCCCAACTCAGGACTCTCTTGTTTGGCTGGGAGTCAAAAGGGGTTAAAAAAAGTCCTAAGGTTGGACTCAGGAGTCCCAACCCAGAACTCACCTGTGTGGCTAGGAGTCAAAAGAGGTTAAAAACCCATGTTTTTTTAAACTTTTTCTTTCATTTTAACATTCAAGTTTGTGAAATAGAGGTCTGCAAATTGAATTGGGGTTGAAAGAAGCCAAGATTATATGTAAACATTTATAATCTTATGATGTTATACATTGAAACTATGAGTATTTGATGACTATGAATGATTAAATTTCAATTATTGAGTGTTTGATGATCATATGACATGTGTAATATTTGAATTATGAGTGTTTGATAATCAAATTAGGCTCTTATGTTCTCTAAATGCATTAATTTTTTCTTTTTTTTTGTAAAACTACGGTTTTTTTTTTGCCGAGTCCTAGCCGAGTCTTTTCCCAAGTCCGTGCCAAGTCCCGAGTCCGAGTCATATTTTTGGGCTGCCGAGTCCGCGGTGAGTCCGAGTTTTCAAACTATGCTACATATGATCTGATGTGTATCTCATACCTAGAATATAGCAAGATTATCATTAGTTAGATCCTAAACGTAGAGGTGATTTGCATTCCTCGAAAACCTCTACCTACATCTCCATTCAAAATTTCTTGACCTACTATTGGCCAAACTACCTAAGCACTCAGTTTAATGTGAGTAGGATTGCCTAGCCATGCTTTATAATACAATACCTTTTGCCTATGTTTTATTTTTCCCTCTTGTTAATAAGAAAAGCTAAATTAATTTGATCTTCATATTTCAATGCTTTGAAATTCAAAACTGTCAAAGCACAAGATTCAACACAACAATTACTCAAGTTGCTAGATTCATGATATAAATTGTAAAGATTGAAGCATCCTCTCCAAATTTCATGATTAGTATATTTGTTTGCAATTTTCACTTTTTGTCAGAAAATTTGTGCTCAGAAGAAAAGCTTCTGAAAAAAAGTTTAAACATTATTAGAAATTGACAAGCAACATAGTAGGAAAACTAAATTCATCTGTAGGGAATATTAATGTTTCTTTCATTTTACAGTGATTGTTCTTATGGATGTAAAGTTCTGAAAGCATTCTAAACAATTTGTTTAATTATCTTGATCGTGGCTGCAAATATATGTGTGCTGCAAAGAGAAGGCCCGAGGCAGTATGTCTCTTCCTCACACTGGAGACAGCAGTTTTTGGATCCCTGCACATCATAATAATCTAGCGATTTCAACATTCAGCCATCAGATCTGACAGAAATTGTTGGAGGTTAAATAAAATAATAGGAATTCAACATCACAAGTCCGCTATCTTTTTATACAGTGTGGAAGAATGCACAATAATAATCTAGGAATTTCAACATTCAACCCGCTAATGTTCATAGTGAATAATTACTTAATAATAAGAAGACAAAATTCATGTGAACTTAACAATCAAGGAGTTCAACATTTGTTCATGTTCATTCTCCATTAAGTTTGTATAATAATGACTACCTGAGTTCTATTCCAAAAACAGTTCACAAGCACAAGCTCTTAAACATAACCTTTGTTTGATACAAACTAAATGTCTAGAATGCCTTATTTAGTTTATTTTTTCTATATACTTAAATATGCCAGTTATCTTTACCAGCCGCAAGCAATATTTTTGTTTAAAAGGCTGGAGAAATATTGTTTCAAACTCAAGATTTGGCTCTTAAACTGCCATAATTTCAGACTGGTCTCCTCTAAGTTTAATTTTTGTTTAATTTCTAAGTTTAGTCAAGTCAGACTGTCAACTCAGGCTGCCTATGTTTAGGCTGCTTTCACAAGTTTACATTGATATCAGCGGAATGACAATGGGAACTGGAAAAATTATCATTATCATTATGTAGAATACCATTTGGCAAATTTTTCCTAAGGTGACATCCACTCCAAAACCATCATAATGGCCAATCATCATTGATATTCTTCCCAAATATGAATTGTTGACCAAGGACTTCCAATATAGGGGAAATGGATTGTGTCTGTGTGTGTCCTTGTATTTGGGAAAACCTTATCCACTATGAATATTTAAAACCATTCAAGAAATGCAATAACTCTTAATAACCTTATGGGGTGAATTGAGAAGTTTATTCATTATTTAAAAATTGAAATTGAATAAGCTTATCAAAAACAGTGTGTCAATTGAACAATAAAGTCAAACTACTCACCATTACCATTGGACCAGCTCTTAAATAGCTGTTTTCAGAGGGGTAATAGCATCTTTATTGGAAAGAAAAGAAATGTTTCCTTTTAGCTACATTCAATTTTTCAAGTTGTAGGCAACAGGTCTACCATCTTGGCTCAATACTCCTCCAGTCATTGTTCCTGAAGCATCACACTCCCTATGCAACACTTTAGCGAAGTCAGGGAAGGGCAATATGGAACCCTCAGTAATCAATCTTTTAAGAATTTTAAAATTCTTTTTGGCCAGCTCTGGCCACTGAACATACCTCCTCTGTAGTAAATCACTTAAAGTGGCACACTCCACGCAAAAGACTTTGTCAAAGTTTGGAAAGGCTAACAGGGAGGCTCAGTAATCATTTATTTATGCATTATGAAATTCTCTTCTGCTATTTCTGGCTGCTGAAAATACTTTCTGCTTATTAAATCTCTTAATACTGTACAAATCCCACTGCAATCATGTTTCACACAAAAGACTTTATTGAAGTCTGGCAAGGCCAATATTGAATTCTCAACAATCTTTATTAAAGAATTTTAAAACTCTTCTCTGCTGCCTCTGGTCACCGAAAAACCTTTCTCATTAATAAATCACTTAAAGTGGTACAAATGCTCTTGCAATTTCTTATCAAATTTATATAAACTTACATCATTCTTTTTTAAATATGAAACTCTTCCATGCTTTATTGTGCAGAACAATCTAAAATAGTTCAGCTTGCCTTCATCCATCTTTAAACTTCAGCTGAAACAACAAACCTTGAAATGCAAACTTCAATTTGCATTATTTTATTTACTCTTTTAACATATTAAGAGACATTTTCTCCTTGCATAATACTTAAAATTGCATTTTTCAAATGCTGCAGGTGCCATTCTTTAATTTATATAAAGACCAAACTATTGTCAAAGAAATTTAGCAATAAACAAAAGAAACATTTGATGCTTTTGCCTTGCAAAATTTTTTGCTGCATCTGACTAATCACATTGAAAACAGAACACTAAATCTAATCCTAAATTATTCAACATCAAAGAAAAAGAAAAAGATAAGGCAGAGTTTGCAGAAAAACTATTACGAAACCCTACAAAAGTAGATTTTTTTTCTAAATGAGATGAACCGAAACCAATCTCGCTACAGCTACTATTTCAATCTATTCATAGTAAACGAAACCCAAAACGTTAACTCCAGATTCTGCACAAATTGCATCATGCTGTGAACGATGGCCGTGAGCGGGAACGGGCAGAGTTTGTTCTCAGGCGTGGGGCGACGAATGATCACCGTCTGAAGCAGATTTATAACAAATATGACCGTCTTGAAGCAGCTCCGTAGCAGGTTGACCACAAACATTGGCGGTGTTCAAGCAGCTCTGTAGCACATTCACCTTGCATGAGGTGGGTTTACAGATACCCGACACCGAGGTTAAAAATAGGATTAAAAAACATTGTTTTTAACCTCGTCGACGGCCTTGTTTTCTGGCCATTTTTCCAGGCGTGAGACAATTTACCGGTGTGAGACAACTTCACGATGGCAATCTCACACTATATATAGCCTATCGGCTAAATAAATACTTTTTCCCCCAAGCCTTCTACCTCTATGAGTGGCCACACTCAATTCTGTGGTGTTTTCCTTATCCTCAAGCATGTCCTTGATAGATTCCTCATCATTTGCAATAGAATTAAGATTGTAAACCTACCTATTTCTACTTTTTAGGTGTCTGACATCAACCAATTCCCCTATATCCACAACTTTCTTGTCTGCCACAATATTTCTGGTATCCTCACATCTTTAGAAATCCAGCTTGGCACTTCCTTAGGGGGGAGGGGAAGAGCACTCCACAAGCCCATTTTCCCCCGTTACGCACCAATCCAAATGTTAGTCTTTGAGACCGTTAGGTCAATTTTGACGCAAATTCTATTTTTTTAGGATTAGTTGAAAAAATTATTTTGACTCAACATAAACAATATGACCCAAAGAAGACACAATATTGTTAAGAAAAAGCTAGAGGCAAAGGGAGATTGGGAAACTCAATCCAGATTAGGACTTGAAGGCAGGCTCCTCGAAGATAAATAAGTCTTGAGGCCATGGGAAAAATATCAACAAATGCAAATATATCAAGAACCATGTTCAAAAATGATATTTTCAAATTTCAACTCTTAAAACTAATTGTTTTTGAAAAAACCATTAGTAAGGTTTTTGAACAATTTCCATGTAATTGTCATTGTTGTTTTTAAATTTGATTGTGTGAGATTTTTTAGCATCAATATTTTAGATCACACTTTGTGGAAATCGGATCTCACACAATCGAATCTAGAAACAACAAAAACCTTACAAATTGTGGAAATTTGATAATTTAATTAGTTTCCATGAAGACCCGGTAAGGGACTTGTGTGAAATAAATCCTATTTTTAGCATGCTTTCATAAGGGATTCTCTCAACGCCGGTATTGGCATGGTGTGATGGCTTAAAGGTGGCATTGTTGTTCTCACCACCAAGGTTCAAACCCCGTTGGAGTGGTATTGTTGAATGGTTGTATTCTGGTTCATAGCTCCAGTTCAAAAACGTTGACCCCTTGAATAAAAAAAAAAAAGATTCTCTCAACAAAATATCTTACATGCAAAGCTCTCAAGCCATTTACATGTACCATCAAAATAAAAGAGGCACAAAATAACATCAAGAGTAGAAGATATACCTCATATACTGTAACGCCAAATAAGAGCTTTGCACAATAGACACACCAGAATGATTAGATCATAAGAAGCACACATGCATACAATACTAAATCTAACATGCAAATTCATACGTTAAGCAACAAAGAACATGGGAAAGTAAAAATGTAATTAAAACTAGAACAATCTCACCAATTTTCAAACGTATTTCCATGAATTATCTCGATTGCCCTTCTCCATTTTGCTTGTATGGTATAATTGCCCTCAGATTTTCAAGTTCGTGCAAGTATAGCCTATTGATAAAGATTAGCAAAATATCGAAGATTCAAGACAAAGTGCTCTCCAAAGTTACAAATTCGCGAGAGATTTCGAGAGAGAGATTGGAATGAAGAATGACAAATCAATTTATAGAAAATTGATTATTCGAACGACAGGCCAAGATTGAAAGATTAACGGACGGTTGAGATTGACAGATTAAACATGCATTCAAATAACTGATAGAATTGACACGAGTGATTCGAATTAGAAATAGAATTAAAGATTAATTAAATGATTTAATCTTCAGTTCAGCATTCGAAAATAGAAGAAATATCTTTGCATGACAAAGATGAAGATTGATTAAAGCAACTCTTGTTCGAATGCACGCACAACACTTAATTAATTAAATAAGAATATTTAATTAATCCGCGTACACGCAATTGAGTTAGAAGTGGACGATTGCATGATTGAGAAGAGATTACTCAAAGACGCCACTCAGACATTAAATCAATAGTTAACTGAACGATTAAAATAGATGTCGAGTTGAGTAAAAGTGAATACTTAGATAACTCACATAATTATCTAAAATATAGAAGAATGTGTTAAAATAGAATTAATGAATTAAATAATTCATTTAATTCAAGAGACTCAATATTCGAAGGATAATTAAATAAATAAGATTTATTTAATTAAGTGACGAAAGGGATTTTAAATGAATAATTAAATAAATAATGAATTTATTTAATTATAGTTGAAATATGATAAAGAATAAATTAAATAATGATTTATTTAATTTGACCAAAAGAATAAGGTTAATTAGTAAGATAATTAAATAACAAGCATTTATTTAATTAATCAGATAGAATAAAGAAAAGTGAATTAATTAAATAATTGATGATATTTTATTAATAGATAAATTAATGTTAAGATGAATAATTAAATAATTGACATTATTTAATCATGACCATGAAGAATAAGAATTATGAAGAATATAGAAGTCGCAGGCTAATAACCAGATTTCGGTGTCTACATTTGCCCCTCTTTGATACAATGTCGTTTAGGCATTGTGTTAAAGAAAATCAATGAAAATATGCCCCAGTCAAGCTCCGGATTAGAACAGGTGAAGGTATGCCCCCTCGGGAAAATTGACAAATTTTTGAAATGTTCAGAAAAATTTGGAAATGCGCCCGATTAGTCCAGTTCCAGCCACCCATCATCGTGCCTACAGGATCAGGACGTTCCAGAGACCAGCCGGCGCGGACCCCCCGGTATGGACCTAAAACTTGTCTTTTGAAATTTTTTTATTTGTGCGCTTTTTAAGGTATTTATTGCATTTTTAATTGTGCGTCGCATTTTAATTTGCACCACATCTGTATGTGCAAACGACGCATCTGCTTGCGAAAAGCCGCATGTGCATTTTAACGCCCAACATTTAGGCTTAGTTTAGAAAAATAACCGCATGTATTTTTTTGTGTTACGCATTTGATCATTGTGATACGCATTTGAAATTTAGCTACGCATGTGCATTTTATGATACGCATTTGTTTATTCTGAAACGCATGTGATTGTTTGAAACACATATGCATATTTGTAGCCGCATTTGCTTCTTTTGATACACATTTGAGATTATGCAACACAAATGTTGATTTTAGCACGCATTTGATAATAATTAACCGCATTTGATTAATAATGACGCACTTGTAATTTGTGGACTGCATCTGTATAAAAGCGACGCATGTGTTTAAAAAATGACGCATTTGCAAAATAAGGACACATTTGCATTTTATGTCAAAACATTCATTTTCCACTAGGGTAGATGATTCAGGCTGACATGAGGCATGGTGTTGCAGGTTGTTCTTAACCCTATCTACACACGTGAGTCGAGACCCACGACATTTCGATTCAGAGATAGCCTACGGCCGACCGAGCGATGCACTTTATGGCATTTGGGTTTGTTGTACGTGACCGATATGCCCCAGATTAGGGAAAATCGGGGTTTGCTGACAGCACTGTGCGAGCGGTGGCACTCGGAGACATCGTCGTTCCATCTTCTGACTGGAGAGGCTACAGTGACTTTGGAGGACGTGTATAGGATTCTGAGACTGCCTATCAGAGGCACACGGGTGGTCTATGATACCCAGAGGGGTATAGCCGAGATGTGTAGATATTACCCCCATGCGGACGTTAGACAGCTAGGGGTGGATGATTATGAGATTAGATGGCGGGTATTGGCCCAGAGATATAGACAGTTAGACTGTCTAGTAGCGACATTGATAGGTGGTATTGTACTGCCTGATCGCCGAGGTCATGGATTCCCTGTGGGATGGGGTGAGATGCTAGTGGGCATGCTAGAGCGCTGAGTTGTATATGCTTGGGGTTCGTGTGTGCTGGGGATGCTATACTTCCACCTTCATGACAGTGCCTATAGAGAGGCACAGTCGATGAGCTGCGGCACCACGCTCCTGATGGTATGGGCGTGGGAGCATATTGCTATCTTTAGACCACCGGTGATAGTAGATCTAGCTCGCGGAGCGCCCTACGCCTTTCGGTATGCGGGAGCCACCACTCAGCACCACATTGGAGACACAGGCTATTATAGACATGCTATAGACCTGATGCAGGAGTTTACATGGAGACCATACCTAGGCTGCGAGGTGTGGTCAGATGAGGGCGAGCATTTGCCATATTGTCGACAGACACAGTATTTAGTGGGATGGACAGTGTCCCCCATATGCACATCATAGAGCGGCAGTTGCCGGACCGGGTTTTGAGACAGTATGGAGAGGTACAGGATGTACCTCGAGGGAGAGCAGAGTTTGCTCGGTCCTCATGAGAGGTCCTGTTGTGGGGGCCAGAGATTCCAGTTGCCACAGCAGAGGCAGATATTGATGGATTATAGGCACAGGCATGGGGATGGAGGGGTGGACCAGCAGATCCAGGGACGACTCTAGCTTATGATCAGTGGTGGGCACTACATAGGCCAACTCCTTTGACAGATCCAGGGCAGCCAGCACCAGTAGAGCGGCGTGTTAGAGGTCCCAGAGGCAGACGGGGCAGAGGAGGTGGTCGAGGAGGTAGAGGAGGCCGAGGATGGTGGGGATGATGGGCGAGGGTGGCCGACGGAGGCAGAGAGGGAGGGCGGGTCGACTTCGGGACGCAGGAGCAGCCTCGGAGCACTCCCCATCCGGTGAGGAGAGGGGAGGGAGAGGAGGATGTGGCCATGCTGGGATGTGGGCCAGAGGTGGTGAGGAGGAGCAGCCAGCTGAGGCAGTTATCCCTGACATCCCTGACATCCCAGCAGAGGCAGAGGCAGGTGCAGAGGAGGTAGTGGGAGAGGAGGCAGAGATTGATGCTCTTGGATTGTTAGGTGCCTACCAGGAGGATGATGATGGAGAGGATGATCACAAGAGAGAGATCAGGGATCAGATCCTGGAGGAGATGGACGAGGAGGAGGATGGGCGAGACAGGGTCCGCCAGGATGAGACAGAGGCAGAGGCGCCCGACACTGATATATTACGAGCCCAGGTTGCCTCCTTGGAGGAGCAGATGAGGGTGTTGATGGCAGAGAGAGATGCTTACAGGGTGGAGAGAGACAGAGCCTTGATAGAGAGAGAGATCGCGTCAGAGTCTCTACGGCAGGAGGATCGAGCGTAGATTCACGAGCTCGCAGGATGCCATTATGCAATGTGACCGCCGCAGCATTTTCCAGAGAGTTGGTCAGAGCCAGTGAGAGGGAGAGATACTACCAAGACTTGTATGAGGCAGAGGTTCCCATAGAGAGACGGGCTCCTAGCTTTTCAGCGGCACAGAGTAGTAGGTCTCAGACTAGGACCCACACACGGACAGTGAGCACAGAGGGAGTGGATCAGCCACGCAGAGCAGGGCCATATGACAGACCTCCCACAGCTCTGAGATCAGCAGGTTCCCAGCATCAGTCTCCTACACACTCCCGACATGATGGCAGTGGTAGTTCAGGATAGAGATACAGTTTTGAGGTCCATTTGAGACATTGTATTTTGATCCGATAGCCTGCGGGCTTCCATGTATTTATGATACATTATGACATTGTGATGTGACACATATGAGCGATATGTATATATGATTTTGGTGGCGATTCTTATGATATGCATTGTCTATTTATTGATTATGTAGTCTTGATTTATACATGTGATGTCTATATGATATGCCTATGTGATGGATGGTTGTATGTACTTTTATGTTGTTTATGCAACTAATGCGATAAATTTGATTCTATGTGACATATGATTCTATATGATGACGAGATGGTATGTGATGTTATATATATAATGACATGTGATGCTAGACAAATGTAATGTGATGCATGTATTTACAGTTTATTACTTATGATATGCAATGTTAAATGATGATTATTGTCTATTATGTCATGATAATCTAAATGTGAAATATGTCTATATATATGTATGTTTCTAACATGTATGTTGATGCAGGATGATGTATACCATTTCATGTCACAGGACTCCGTCATAATGCAAGAAAGAAGAATTGTTAATGCGGAATGGAAGATCGACAAAGAATGAAAAGACAGAAGATAAATGTTAGTGTTAGGAATCTTCGATATTTTACCATATCACAAAAGGTATTGCACTTTATCATCATTGGGCGGGACTAATACAAATGGAGACAAACACCAAGATATGACATAAATCAAGGTGTGCAAGGTCATCCACTTGCTGAAAATAGACAGTCGCAGACAAGGATTGTCACTAACTCATACTAAGGACACAAGTTGCCCCAGTCTTTCTGTCAGGACAAACCACAGACAGCAAACAAAAGAAAAGACAGGTCATGAGACGTCATTGCTCCTCTAAATCCTTCATGGGACATCCTTGAGGAAACTAGTAACATGACTCAAAATCAAATTTAAAAGACAGTCAACGGACAACAGTCAAAGAAAATAGAATTCCGATACGTCGTTGCTTCTCTAAATCCTTCATGGGACATCATTGAGAAAGCTAGTAACATGAATCCTAGTCATCAATTCAAGATAAATGATAAGATAAACAAGCCATATAGTCAATAAGCCAATGAAAATATTTGCCAAAACATGATTTGTTTGTTTGATTTGTTTGATTGATAGAGCCTGATTGCAAGAGATACACATACCGGATAAGACTGTGAGTCTAGTTTCGATGTTATGACTATCTGTATAAGGCATGACAAAGCCTGGTTTCAGAAAGACATGTATCATATAAGACGTTGAGTCAGATGCCATTGATGTGATAACCTGTGTAAGGCTACGTTTGATTGTTTTGACCTTGTCGATTATACAGGAAGGACTCATCCTGTATAAGACATAGGTTGATTGTTTTGATAACGTCTGTTTCCAAGAAGGACACATCTTGTAGCAGACGGTTGGTTGATCTGTTTGATTTGTTTTGTATGGCAAGTTGTTTGATATGACTCAGAGACATAGCTGACTTGTTCACCAGAGTAATGCATGACTTGATATGACGTGTTGACAATTGACCGTGTGTGACGACAAACCCTAAAGGACTGACCTAGTGTGGCCTCAGGGGCCCATCGTGTGATGTGCCTTGCCTACGTTGTACACGCAGAGACCTCGTAGTTCGACTTGACCTGACCGACAAGACTGACTACAAATAAAAGACGTGTGTGAAAGTGAATGCGACGAACCCTAATGGACTGACCTAGTGTGGCCTCGGGGGCTCATCATGTGATGGCCTTGCCTACGTTGTACACGCAGAGACCTCGTAGTTCGACACAACCAATGACCTTGTTATGCTGCATATATGGATCGAATTTTACGACTTTGTATAGAAAACCTAAACGGACCTAATTTTAATGCCCTGGCACACGCGATGGCCTTGCCTACGCGCCCAAATAAGCAGAGGCAACGAGTTCGACAAACAAACAAAAGACCACGGCGCGACCGACTAATTGCTTTTGGATTTTGAAATGTTTTGATTTTTTTGTCTTTGAAGTTTTATGATGTTTTTGTGTTTTCTCAGGTCATTTTGCGATGTTTTCAGATTTTCCATGGTTTTACGTCTTCAACACAATCAATGTAAGAACCAATATGACGCACGTCAAGTGTCTGCCCCCAGTCGAGTATAAGACCAATTTATTATGAATAGGGTAAGATGGGGGATATGAAATGCTCTCGATGTCAATCGTTCCAAGCTATGGAAAATACTACCACTTATTAGGAATAATATATACAAGTGATGGACATAAAAGGTAAAAGATATATACAGGATAGTGGACTATGTACACGAATGTGGGCTATGTACAGGGAAGTGGACTATGTACAGGGATAAAGACTATGTACAGGGATAGGTAGTATGTATAGGGTAGTGGACTATGTACAGGTAAGTGGTGTATGTACAAGATAGATTAGAATAATAGTAGACAAAGGAGCAGGGTTGAGTACACATGGCACCTGTTTCCCAGGTTTTCACCATGGTACCTATCCAAAGCGCCACCGAAGTGGTTTTCACTATTGGACGATTGATTTATCTTTACTATTTTCCATATTAACTAATTTTTTTGGTGTTACCAAGACGCCTGTTTACCAGGTTTTCCCCTTGATAACGATTTTTTTATTTTCTAATTTTTTTGTATTCTTGCTAAATAAGACAAAGGCTCCCATAAGCTATGCGTAGAACTTCTTCAGATGCATACTATTGATTGGTGAGGACAGTGGTTCGCCTTCAGAGTAGAGAGATTTGATACTTCCCGATCCAAAAATCTTCCGCGGTAAATAACATAAGGTCCCAACCACCAGGGTTCAAACTTTCCCTTCGGTTTGTCCTTTTCTCATTGATTCTTTGGGTTCTCCATTAAACCAGTCACCAATTTCAAAATTTCTGCTTAAACCCTCCCGCTATAACTAACACGCATACGGTTCCGACATGCTTGGAGATGGTCCAATGCCTTTTGTCTTCGCTCATCCAGGAATTCTAGTTCATGGAGTCTCGACACTCGATACTCTTCATCATCAATATGGCCTTTCAGGGATACCCTTAGGGAAGGAATCTCGACCTCAATAGGCAAAATGGCTTCCGTGATCCAAAGACAAGGAGTATGGGTAGCACCAAGTATACATATACCGGTAACGATGTCTGCTAAGGGGCGCGTGGTTGTTTCAGAATGCCACCACTCTAATCACATCATTGGATACCTTTGAGGATTCTAATGATGGTTCGTTTGTTGATTCTCTCGCTTTGGCCGTTACCTCGTGGGTAGTATGGAGTAGAGAAGTGATGTTGAATATGAAATTGATCACACAAGTGATGAACTTCTTGGTTCTTAAATGGGCGGCCATTGTCAGTGATTATAGATTGAGGGACACCATACCGATAGATGATATAGTTTAAGATAAATCTAGAAATCTATGTGCCGGTAATGTATGTCATAGGAATGGCTTCAATCCACTTCGTAAAGTACTCAGTGGCAGTGATAATGAACTTGTGTCCATTAGATGAGGTGGGGTGGATCTTACATATGAGGTCGAGTCCCCATTGGGAAAAAGGCCATGGTGACGTGATAGGACGGACCTCCTGCGCTGGGGCATGTATCAAATCTCCATGAACTTGGCATTGGCGACATTTTGTTACAAAGACATATGATTCCTTTTCCATAGTAGGCCAATAATAACCCAATCTCATAATCTTTTTGGATAAGGTAGGACCGCTAGAATGGGAACCACATATACCCTCATGCACCCCATGCAAGGTTGCTTGCGCTTCATTAGAATCAAGACATC
>VDFB02374525.1:0-23568 GCA_007258455.2 Sequoia sempervirens | reverse complement strand
ACAATCAAAGGGTCATCTCTTTACATCTACACTTTCTACACGATAATGTCAACCATATGCCCAAATTGTTGAATATTTCCTCGCTTCTGAAAGACCATTTATTTTAGTGAAAACAAATATAATGACGAATATTAAAATAGTTAATAGTGTCAAAACTATAAGGAAACAACATTTTGTAAAATTTCCAACTATACCTTTCTTTCACATCCTCTAGACATGTTGATTTCATCTTTTGTTGTGTTTTAATCTATACCTACATCTTCTATTTGATTTTGAATTTGTTTAATAACCCATTCTAGTGTGCAATCTTTTCCCCATTCCCCAAGTAGATTAGTGGGAAGTGGAGTATTCCTTGGGTTCGATCTCTTAAACTATCTCATTGCTTCTAACACTTCTCTCTTTTTATCATACAGATCAATCCATTTGTTCATAAATTCCATGTGGTGCAGAATGAACTTGTCAAGTATAGCACTTTCGTCTACACCTATTACATGTCAACATGTTTATTTCAAACTCCAAATTTCATGTTGTTAATTTGACAAATAAATTATAGAGTAAATTAATGATTGCAAGAAAAACAACCACACTGCTCGTGAATTTACTTACTAATTTCTACTTGAACACCATTAGAGTGTGGTTTTTCTCCATTAATAATATCTCATGCTCATTCTTCATCCTAGAAGCATGCCCCATCTTCAAAATTCGTACCAAGAAATTCACACAGGAAGAAAAATGCTTCATTCAATACATACCCTTTAGCCATGCAACCCTCTAGATGTTCCTTTTGTTGGGCATATATTTTTAGAGTTTTCATATACCTCTCAAAGAAAAACATCCATCTCATTGATATGACACCCTCCAATTCAATGTCATTGACTAGGTGTATAAGTAAATGGACTTGTAGGGAGCTTCTTCTCAAATACACATACAATTTCTGCAATTTCCTTCTTCCATTTTGGCACTTCACATTCGTGGATCTCCTTGGAGGTCACCCACCCAATATAAGAATAGTAAATTAGTATGAAACTTTAGTCAAAAATTAAAATGCAATATAATATCTCTATGTCTCTCACACATGAACATTTCATATAACCACATACCTTGTAAATGCTGAAAATTGACTTATGGCATTCATTAAGTCAATTGTAAGACATGAATTCCCCCTAATTTCCAATGACATGATATGCTATCAAACACATTTATGAAAAGGTCATTAGTAATTTTTTCTCACAAAAAAATATCAAAATATATTTAGTAATTAATTAATGTTACCAGTAAATGTTAAATGATGATATATAATACCTTCATAAAATTATGAAAATCATGTTTTTTAAATCATGTGATATGTCCATCAATTGTAAAACATTTAGCCAATGATGACCCATAGCTAGTAGGTGTCCTTATTGAACGAATGACATTTTAAAGTTGGTCTAGCTCTTTTTTTTTCAAAATCCATGGAGCTTTTTCATATGTTTCATTTTCCTTGTTTGGCCACAAATGTTTTCTATCAATCTTGGTATGCAAAAGAGCAATAACTCTCCTCAAAGATAAGGTGTCCTTCTCCTTGCCTGATATATGTCGAAATATAGAATCTGGGATATTTTTTGAAGATGTGCATAGGATCTAATAGGTGAGATATTAATAGATCCTTCTAGTAAGGGAGCTCATAAAATATGGATTTCCTTTTCATTCCTTCTAGCATATTAACTACAACTTGTTCTAGTTCTTCAATTGAACCACCCCGATCAAAAAAATCCTCCCAAGCTTTTAATTTAGCATCTTCATACTTCTTAAGCCAATCACCTAGACCCATAATCATGGAAGGGCCTCTATTTTCAACTTTTCCATCAAATTGATTCTTTAGGCAATTTCTAAACTTATGATCTAGTGGTAGAAAAACCATGTTGTTTGCGTAAATAAATTTATGTAGATATTTAGAATACTACCCTTGAAATTGTTCTACACATCTTGGAAATGAAAATATCCCCTTTGTTTGAAGCCCTGCAATTCAATAAGTAATGTTAATAACATCAAGAAAATAGTATAAAACTAAGTATGGAAGTTGGGATGAAAATAAATTGTGAGTGTAAATACATAAATATTTTTTCTTACCAAAACAAACACCAAGTCCTGGGAAATCATGAATAGTACAACATAGCACACTATACAACATGAGGGACCTATTTGATGGAGGACATGATATGTCATACATTCTTATTCCTTTCCATAGTAGTTGCATTTCATAAATAAAAGGCACAAGATAAACATCCATGTGTTTAACTTGATTTTTTCCTGGAACAATGAGAGTTAGCATAAGGTGCTCTTTCTAACACTCATCCATGGGGGAATATTGTATACTATCAATCCGACTATCCAAACACTATAATTTGAGCTCAAGAAAGAGAATGGGTATACTCCATCAATTGCAAGACCAAACCTAATACTATGGGGTTCATCTTAGAATTTTCTTGGCCATTTTTCCTCTATGTGTTTCATTGCTTTGGAGTTGGCTGGAATTCGTATGAATCCATCTTTACTTCTATTCTTTGCATACCAGTCCATCAATTGTGCAAGTGAATTGCAACTAAACATTCGCTAAAGTCTAGGTATAATTGGCATGTAACGTAAAACCTTCTTTGGAACTGTAGGACCTTGTACATTTGTATGATATCTCTTCTCTTTACATATAGGGCATTCTACATTGTTTTGATATTCATCTCTATATAAAATGCAATCATTTTTACATGAATGAATTTTCTTATATTCAATCCCCAAATCAACCAACAAAAAATGTGCCTCTCTGCAAGTTGATGGCAACACATTCTCTTCAGGGAATATTTTAGTTTTTAGTGCCCTGTAAGATTGCTAGAGATTAAATCAATTGAATGTTTGACTTATGATGAACATGTTTGATATGTCAATCTATACTAGGACTGTTTATATACAATATATGGTTTTAAAATCCCCTTAAAGAAATATAAAAAAAATTGATGAATGTTTACGAATTATGTACACCAATTGATAATGCAAAGTAAGAAATAGATTTCAACTCATTTCAGTAGGATAGTGAATCCTTTTTCTAACCAACCAAATAGTGACTTGATTTCTAATAATATTAATGTGCATGCCAATTTTGATGTTCTACTTGCACCCAATTTGAACACGGGTGTCTTTGTTTCTTGCTTGATGGAGTCTTTTAGGTTGTTATCATCAGCATTACGTTAGCGGTAATTACCCCTGCTATCATCGTTACTGTCAACTATATGATAATTATTTTCACCATTGTTTCCATCCCCAAAGAAACATGTAAGCATTTCACTCAATCCTTCTTCATGCACTACATTTTCACTATCATGATCATCATCATTAAGGCTAGGTGGCATGTCAGCATTGTATGCGGATCTCATCTGCTCTTCAAATTTCTCAGCTGGTAGTATTCTCTTCAATCTTGCTCTTTTCGCCCTGGTATTATTTGAAGGATGGTTTGGATCATCCCATCCAAATCTTAATAACCTAGTTGCATCATGGGTATTAGTATGTGTTTCATCAAAATATTCTACCTATCAACAAATGCAAGCAATATTTAATGTTTTCCAATAATTGGATAAATGATAAATGTATCAATTTCAAAGAAATATAATCAAATATGGCTTAAAAAATAAAAAATATGAATTGTATGAACATATATACATCAATTGAATAATGGAACATTATTTTATAGACTACCTTTTTATACAATAATTTAAATAAAACACAATTTTGACAGCATAGTTTATAAAACATCAGTCCACACTCATTTATTATTCTTTGGTTTTCTACCCTTAAGAACATCCTTAGGGAGACCTTGTTCTTCCCTTTTCTTTCACGCAGGAGTGTATTTTAAGAAGGGGTAATCAATCAATAACTCATCCACAATGGTAAGGTCCATAATAGCCTCAACCATTATCAATCTATCAACCTCTCTTTTCATATCTCCATCTTTATCATTTATAACCTCAACAAATTGACAATTTGGTCTTACAGTAGGGTCCCTTCCCTTAGTACTATTTATAAATCCTGCAATATTTTTGTGTGTGTATGCATGTCCATCTATATGCATAAGATGACCTCTATTTATTTATTTTCCACTTTCCAATTGGTGATGATGTGTATACATATTCAAATTTAGACCATATGTTGACATGCTAGGCTTATATTCTGCTAGCCTTCTCCATTCATCACTGTAATATGATGAACCGTAATATGGCATTAATCTCCTAGTGGTTTTTTCTGAATTGTTTTTATGTTTAGATCCCACATGTACATTTTGGACAATAAAGAGGCCTAGATTCACTCCATGAATATTGGAGGGCCATATCATGTAGCTGTATCCCAAAAATTGAAACACCTCATAGACTCTAGGTAGTTGTTGATCACTAGGCTAAGCACAATATAGTCAATGATCAAATGTCTCTTTGTAAATTGATCTCAAACTCAAGGGAAATTCATCATCTCCATCACATTCATTCTCATAGGGTATGTAGTCCACCTTCCCCCTGTCTTTAAGCAAATTATGCATCTTTAAACTGGTTCTTGATCTGTTACTTGTTTTCATTAATTCATCAGCTTTTGAGCTAGTATATTGGCACATATTTTTGTTAGATGTATCATTTGATAAATGATCATTTCCCTCTAGGTTGGAATTAGGTGATCCAGGAAATTTTAAACCAAGAACTTTATCCTGCAAGTATCCATTAAGGAAAAAATTAGTTATTTAAATAATATAAAACAATGTTTAAACAAAGTATACATGTTATTTATATCAAATTGGAAAATTCCTTACCACAATTCCTATTGGATTTGAATCAATTGTAGGAGGCATACTACTGACTGGAAACTCGTTATATATTTAATGTCTTTGTACAATTTCTTTTTTGAATTGTTTCTTTCCACGACATACAAAACATCCACAAACAACAATTTTCTCAAAGTATTCATCCCATGTACTATAGTCCTAACAACCTCTTGTTAATTTCAATCATTTGTTGTGTCTATAAGATCCATTGACATATCCTCTTCCACCCACTGTCCTCTATGTGATTTAACAGTTTTAGGTCCACGTCCATGTACATATCTTCTTCTTTTGCTAGTTGAACACTCAGGCTCTGCATTTGCTCTAGTCTCCATCTAAAATAATTAGCAACATACATTAATTTATGTCAAGATTGGATAATACATTATAAATTTCAACAATACTATGAAAAAAGATGCACATATCGCAAAATGCCATCAGATCATTTTTTCCTAAGTTAAGTTAAAATTTGAGTACCTGATGTCCCGCTTCATCCGTTGTGTCCTCATTTGATATGAAACAATCTATTTCCATGGCCTTGTCTTGCCCCTATAATACACAACATAGTAAATAATGTTTAGTACACCAATTATATCATTTCAAAAAATATGCTATCCAACACAAAACCTTACTTTAGTCATATATTTGACATATTGATATCATGTTTTGGCCATCCTAATTTTCAAACTTTTCCATTGATCATAGAATCATTTTTAATCACCATTCCTATGCATTTTCAACCAATAAGTTTGACCTCAGAGGCCTCATGGACAAAAAAATAACTTTATCTCCTCTATGTTGTAGTATTTGTGAATTAATAAACACCTTCCTCCTTTGGTTGAGGTTGCTTTCTCTTCTCACCTGTATTGTATCTGCATATTTCGTTGTCATGTCTATTTCCACCCACTTTCCTCTCTATGATTTAGTAGATCTACATCATCCATGTCCTCTCTCCATGGCCTCCTCTGGATCCTACAATACACAACAATGACAATAGTCACATAATAGCTATGCACCAAGAGAATATTGTTGAAATTATCTTGTTAATACACACTTTTCATTAAGACACACTATGAAAAACAAAATAGGACATTGCAACATTTTTCTCTTCACAAAAAGTTTACACGTAGAATGTTGACAACTAAAGTTCATATCTCTCTAGGAAGCATGCAATACACATAGGATGTTGATGCAATGTCAATGTCACATGATAATGATTTAGTTCTCATAGATGATTTTTCATAATTCCCCAATAAGCCCTATATCTAACATGATAGTAATGAATTAGGGTTTGTCCTTTTATACAAATCTGTAACATGTAATTTGAAATATTTCACACTTTGGATGACTCATCTAGTTGTATAGGGTGAACATGGGCCCATTTAAATTTAAATTTAAAAGTTTAGGGGTCATTTCTGAGTTCACAAATCTAACCTCTATTAGTTTTACACCCACAAAATTGACATGGGACAAGGAATAGATAAAATAGGGAGCCATGATTGCTCCCTTGGAACATATGAAGATGAAGTCAATTTAGGATCAATTTATTTATCAACTTCCAAGAAAAATACATCATTTTACATTGTTAGGCGCTAAATTAGGTGCACTTTGCACCACCTTTGGCACCCCAAATAGATCACATTCAAGGCTAAAAGTTGACGCTAAAGTCAGTGTTAACTACACCGACGATAGTGTGGACTACTGAATGAAAAACAAAAATTAAAAACTTCCCGCACCAAGGAAGAGATGATAGGAGAAAAACGTTCTGCAAAGGAAAAGCGGAGTAAAAAGGAAAAAATGGCATGAAGGAGGGCTACAAGCAAGTAGATTAGAATTTTGATTTAGTTTGTGACACCATAGGTAAGGTTACAATTTATTTTTTTCATTCCCAAAAATATTTTTGTATGGATTAAATGGAGAGGATTGTGAAGAAAGGGTTGTGAATATTGTTTGGTTTATAGGTGAATTGTTCAAGTCTCATGTGGTTGCAAAGGAGGACGGTAAAATTGTAGAAATTACATTATTTCCTCTGCATCTGAGAGCAGTGAACACGTTTTTTGAAACCCCAATGCCTCGGTTCGCTTACTATTCCCATCCAAAGCTTTCAGATTCTAGTTCAATTTCTTGAACCTTCCTTCCATACTTTTCTCTAAAGACAAATTTCTCATTTCCTTCCTAAAAAATTAGTCGAGTGCTTTCAAGACAAGTTGTTAAATTGCATCCACCCCACTGCAACTAGGTTCCATGGGAACATAGGCTGATTGAAACAATATGAGGAGATAGGGCTTTTGAGATGATAGTTGAATAATAGATCATTTCCTCAAATTTTTGATACCTTATGGCTTAAATTAGCTATTACTAATTTTCACTTATTCTTTTATAGAACAATGAGCTCGTGGTTTTGAATTGATTGTGTGCACACATTCATTTTCTTTCTAATCATTGGATGTGACTCGAGAATGGGACCTATTTGTGTTAACTCTCAATAAAACCACACTCTACACCCTTTTTATCCCCCAAAGATTACCATTCTATATAGGTGCGCAAGCATTGATTTTTTTACAATACATTTGTTTCATTTTGCATATATTTATACCCTTTCAAATATATTTATATTCTATATAGATGTGAAAGCAATTGATTCATATGAATTTAAATCCAGAAAGAGAGTCATTCAAGGTAAAACTTTCATACCACAAACTAGATGAAAACTTTCATACCTGACAATGTGTACTTCATTTTCCTCCACAAACTGGACGAAAATAGTTTTCCCTAGGTCGCCTCAAAATGTCAAGTAATAGAGGGAAGAGAGAAGAGGGAGCAGACTCTGGCCACAATGAGGTAATTCATTTTTAATTTATAGATTTGTAAATGTTTCCATTGTTTCTTTCATTTTTAGTTTTTAGTTTTTTATTTTTAAATTTAAAACAAGAAATTTATTATATATATATAGGGACATGAGACTGACAAAGATAAAGAGGCATTGGATTCCATATTGGGGTAGAGGCAGTGAACAAATTGGATGTTGTGGACTTGAAAATGATTTCCAGATACATAGAAAAATGATCTAGTGAATCCCCTCAAACATTGCAACCAAATCATCTGTGTTAAAGGGAATAAATTGATTCCCCAAGCAATCATGGATCAAGCAAAAGATCCAAGAGGAAATCAATAACACTAAACTATAGGAATGTGGAACAGGGACCAGAGACTTCCACTGTCCCAACCACTCCTGGGACACATACTTCTTCCACCATGCCATGTTTTGAATCTTGCATTGGTAGCTACGATACCAAGATAGAATATGATGTTGTTTCAAGGGAAGTCTGAATGATAGATGCTGGAAAAATGTTTGTGAATAGGTTGAAGGAATCATGCCTTCAACAACTCAAAGACCATCTACATTTTCCATTCTCAAAGATACCCATGCACCTGCAAAAATTAGTTATCCATGACATGGAGACTGAATTTGGCATAGGTTGGTCTGTGAAGAAGGTAAGGCTACGAATGTCTCAAAATTGCAAGAGATTTTGGTGCAACCAAACAAAGAAGATAAAAAAACTCCCTCCTAAGCTAAGGCTCAAAAAAAGGCGAATTGATGTAAGTGTGAAAGTATGGAAAGAGCTTGTAAAAGCATATGAGAAATCTGATCCGTGGAGGAATTCTAGTGAGGAGAGTATGCAGGTATTTGAATTTTCTCATAAGATTATATCAAATTTATTAAACATTTTTTAAATTTATTTGTGCATAGTTAAATTGAATTAGTATATGTTTCAAGACAAGGCCTCCAAGGCTAGGCTTGAAAAACTTCATGTCATGCATCACAGTGGCTAGAAAGGTTTATAGGCCTTGATTTGTACATTTGTAAGTATATTTAATATGTTAAATGATTTTATTTTTTATTTCCTAGGAAAAAGTAAGTGATTGCATATTTCCATGTGCCATGTTTTGATAGGAGGAGAAATATGGCTGGCATCCAAAGCAATTTGAAAAGGAAAAGTTACAAAGAAAAAATTGGGCTGATTTTGTAATCTAGATGGAGAACGAGGTATCAATAATTGACTTTCAATAACTTAGTTGGATATTGTTGTGTTAACATGTCAATTTGTATTTCTTGTGTTGAGTTGTTTATTGATGCATAGGATGAGTTCTAAAGTTCTTCTTTGTTGGCCCTAGATTCCACTCAAGTATCCCATTATTTCATGTTGAGGAAAAAAAAATTGTTTTGCTTAAAGGGCAGTGGGTGACATTCATGCCTTATTTTCATCGCATCTTTTAATTAATGACCATGGTCTTTTAATATCTCTTAAGTGTCCTAATTTAAGTTATCAGTTGTATCATTTGAGTAACTTAGTCCCATGTTGATTTGATTTATCTTCTTTTCTCTCAAACATGGTATCTCAAGGAGTGCTTACTTGGTATCTCAAGGAGTGCTTCCTGGAATTCATGTTTCCATTCTATTAAGTGATACACATGCATCTTTTCCATCCTTCCTCATGATGCTGCCATTCTTTTAACATGTAAGAATGTTTTGATGCATCTTGGTAGAAATCCTATAGATCTAACACATCCTTGTAGTCTGCATCACTTGGCGTAGCTAACTAGCCACTTAATTTTTCCATCTAAGTTTTAAAAAGGTAATAAATTCTTGTCTTCCAAGATAAAAAAACACCATAAATAAAGAAATCAAAATTAAAAAACCTACAACCTAATCTGATCAACATAGAGAAGCATGTAATACTAGACTTCTTAACATTCAAAAGATAAATAGAATGTCCTTAACACCCAATAGAGCTATTGAAAAAAGCTAACTAAAAACACAAACATGCTCATGTACACAATGGCCTAATTGTTGGTTGTCATAGAAGTCAAATTACCGAAGTAACAACACTGATCAAGTTAACATATATGCATCATTTGCATAAATAGCTGAACCATTTATGTGCATGAATAAATAGTAGAAATATGTAGATGAACTCAATTCATCTAACTTTATGCCTCTTGGAAGGAATTCCTCTTGAATCTCTAATATTAGGTGCCCAAGACTTCCCTGTACCTTTTACCTTTCATTGCCACCTTTCCTCTTCACTGTCAAACTCATCTCATTTTTCCTTATCTACATTTCTAGCTTTGGAATTCATCCCATGTTTTATCTTCCTCCTCTTCATAATATTCTTCTTCTTCAGAATCCTCATCTAACTCCACAAGAGATTCATCTTCTAAACCTTCCTCATCTTATTTTGATTCTTCTTCTACATCAGATGGTTCATATCCTTGATTTGACTCTTCTGAATTATCAAAATCAGAATCACTAGCTTCCATATTCAAAAATTCCCAACCACCATCTTCAATAAATTTATCTAGATCATTAGTAATAGTCTTCAAAATTGGCCACCAATTCAAGTTCATTATGCTTTCATAATACTTTATATCCATGGAGTTCATCCATTCTTTGATGCCATCAAGTGAAGATTGAGGAATGGAGTCAATTGCAAAGTACATCCCACTGGAAGTCTTTGAAAACAATAGCCATATCAAATTCCTTTTTCCCAAGTCCTACTCTCTCAAGGTTAACAATCTCAATCTCACTATTAGTGATTACTAAGAAAGGTAATTCCACCAACTCTACCAAATAGTTTACTGTAGGAACAATAAAAGCAGAGGCTTTGAAAGGAACTCCATGAAAACTGAGCTCTCTAAATGGTATGCCAAATTCTAGTTCAAAATATTTTAGATGAGGTTGCTCCCATATCTCTCTTACTCACTTGATAAATCCTTGAAACTCTGCATTGATTTTATTTTTCCTATCCCTCTCTTGCTATTATTCCTCAATTTCATTAGAATCGTACATTGAACTTCTTGCCCCTCCTAAAGTTTGAACCACATCCATTACCTCCACATAAAACTAAACATCCTTGGTCTTCTTGGTTCCCACGCCATGATATGGTTATGCAAATGAAAATGAAGCAAAGTAATCATCTCCTTCTCTGGTGGCTAGAAGAATGTGTGCTTAATGTTTTGATACATGATATCAGCTCTCTCTTTTGCTCTCATTGTTGAATACTGAAATCCATTATGGTGGGCCTCTAGAGTTCTAGTCATATTTCTTCCTCTTCCACCAAATGTTGGCCTGATCCACAAGTCTACCAACCTAATTGGTTTTATTTTTGAAATTTGAATTTTCTCTTGAGTCACTAGTGTAGCTCTCTCTTTCTTTTCAGACTCTTTCATTACTAAAAGCAATTAGCACCTAACTGATTAACAATCTCAATCTCACTAATAGTGATTACTAAGAAAGGTAATTCCACCAACTCTATCAAACAGTTTATCATAGGAAATATAAAATCAGAGGCTTTGAAAGGAACTCCATGAATACCAAGCTCTCTAAATGGTATATCAAACTCTAGTTCAAAATATTTTAGATGAGGTTGCTCCCATAGCTCACTTACCCGCTTGAAAAGTCCTTGAAACTCTACATTGATTTTATTTTTCATGTCCCTCTCTTGTTGTTCTTCCTCAATTTCATCAGGATCATGCATTGACCTTCTTGCCCCTCGTAAATTTTGGACCACATCCATTACCTCCACATAAAACTAGACATCCTTGGTCTTCTTGGTTCCCACGCCAGGATATGGCTATGCAAATGAAAATGAAGCAAAGTAATCATCTCCTTCTCCGTTGGTTGGAAGAATGTATGCTTAATTTTTTGATACATAATATCAGCTCTCTCTTCTGCTCTCATGGTTGAATACCAAAATCCATTATAATGGGCCTCCAAAGTTCCAATCATCTTTCTTCCTCTTCCACCAAATGTTGGCCTAATCCACAAGTCTGCTAGCCTAATTGGCTTTGTTTTTGAAAGCTGAAGTTTCTCCTAAGTCACCAGTGTATCTCTCTCTACCTTTTTAGACTCTTTCATTGCTATAGATCTTCTATGTGATTTAATCATTTGTACCACATGGTTGATGTGCTTTGAATCCTTGGATCTAAAGGAAATTTCCTTAACATAAATATTTTTAGGGAATTTCAATGTTGGCATGTAGTTGAAATTAAAGCCAGTACCTGGAACATTGAAAATTAACCTTATATAAGAATTTCCTCCATCTTGTTTTCTTGTAACACTCTTGATGGTGGCTACATGAAATGGAACCATGATTCCATATATGGGTTCCAAAAAAACATCATTTTTTGTATCAACCTGAATCATGAGCTCTCTAGAAATGGGGATACCATCCACATTTTTGTAGGAAACCATCTCAGTGGATGGCTTGGAAGAGCCATGTCCATCTCCTGTACCAACTCCCCCTACAACCAATCTTCTTGCAGTCTCCTCATTCTTTTTCCTTGCAATTTTTGTTTGGTATTGTTAGTGCTGCTCTTCTTTATTCATCTCCTGATTTTCAGATTGTAAGGTTTCCTTGGAGATTCCTGATTCTCCTCCATTTACCTCAACCTTGGGTTTTTTTTTCATTTCCTCGTCTTCATCATCATTGTTAAATGAGTATGCAAAATCAATGTATACTTTGGAGCTAACCCTAGTGGCATTTTCCAGCCCTTTATCCTTAACAACCACAATGTCAACAAGGAGCAATGAATAATTCTATGTTTTGGGGTTACTAGTCTACAACTGCAAATTTTGAAACCCAAGTGATACATTAAAATCCATTCCAGCCTTCACAATTTTGTCATTTCTTGAATTCAGACTTAAACCAGACTCTCAAAATTTGATCCCTATTCCTATTCCTGTAGACTTTGTAAGATGAGGTAAAAGTTTAGGGCCATCTCTTTGAACTACCTCCATAACTTCCTTATATTAACATACATGAACATGATATGATTATATACATGAAAATTTCACTTTAAAATAGTATAATCAAAGTACAAAATGTCCTGAAGAACTATTCTTTGTATGCTCAATTATTGTTGCATGTCATAGCTTGCTTACAAAAAGAAAAATAAACCATAAATGTTAACTCTCAAATACAGGGACATATAGACTAGTTAATTCTCAAAGAACCTTTGAAGCATATTACAGCGCCAAAATGTCCTAGAAAAATATCCAATTATGAAATATAGGAGAAGAAGATATATAGACCAGTTAACTCTCAAAGGATAATCGAGGCAAACATAATCATATATAACACAAAATGTAGAGGGTTGGCACTTAAGGTTATGTAATAGAATTTACAGTTGATATTTAAATTGTATAACAAATTTTTTTCTGATCTTTACTAACATTTATTAGAATTGTTGCATGTTTTACATCATTGGAATGACATATTAGCTGTAACTTTTTTGAAATTTTATTATGGTATGTTCGCTTTGACAAGATGTAATATGATTATGGTTTCATCTCATATGTTGTAATATTAGATATATAATAGAAAAATAAATTATTGCATGAAATAAATAACTTTTCATTTTAATTTTTTTTTTTGCACAACACGGTCTAGAATATCAAGATGATCCTCATCATGATATAGATCCAGAAAATATTGGTTCTTCCGGTACAGATCACATGGCAGAGGATGATGATGACACAAATATGGAAGACACTAAGGCCGATGATAATGATGATGACGACGACGACGACGATGATGATGATGATGATGATGATGATGGTGATGATGATGATGAGGCAGTTGTTGGTAGTAGCCAGTGGCATTCATGATCATATAGAGTGCATTATGGATCATTGTTGATATATCGTTATGATGCCTCTTTTCATGATTACTATCATGTGTATCATTTTCACGCCCTACAATACCATATTATTGAGTTGTATCATATTGACATGTATCATTTTCACTTATATCATTTAGACATGTATCATCTTGACTTGTATCAATTTGAGTTACATAATTTATCATTTTTACTTATATCATTTGTACCTGTATCATTTTGACTTATGTCGACTATTGGACATGTATCATTTTGACATGTTATTGATCTACTGGCATATTTGAATTTCACCTGTTTTAGTTATATATGATGATGATCTTATCAATATTGACTTGTCAATTTATATATATTAAAAGTGGTCAATGATTTTTGGATGGATATTTATTATGTATGATGATTTTAATTTACTTCTTAGGATGGATGTCAAATTCAATTAAATTATAGATATTTGACTCACTTGTTTTAATTATAGATGATGATAATGTTATAATAATTATCTTGTTATTTAATCATATGAGTTAAATAATTAAATTACTTAATCTATAATCATATGAGTTATTTAAGAGGCGTGATATATTTAACTAATTAAAATGAAATAAAACATATTAAATTAATAAATGGAAGCAAAACAAGAAACATTTTTAGAAGCAAAAAAGGAAGCAACAATGGAAGCCAAACTAGAAGCAAACCAGAAGCAATTTTGGAAGCACAACTTGGCATTATCTAGGAAGCAAAAACATAAGAAATTCAGGTAGAAAACAAAGAAGTAATAATGGAATCAATTTTAGAAGAAAAAATAGATGCAATAAAAGAAGCCATATTAGAGGCAACAAAAGATGCAAAAATGGAAGCAAAGCTAGATGCAACAAGTGGAGTTATATCGGAAGCAAAATTGGAAGCAAAACCGAATGAAAAACTGAAAGAAAAATTGGAAGCAAAACTAGAAGCAAAGATGGAAGCAAAAATGGAAGCAAAACCAAAAGAAAACCTAGAAGAAAAACTAGAAGCAAACCTGGAAGCAACACAAGAAGTAAAACCAAAAGCAAAATCGGAAGCCAAATTGGAAGCAATAAAGGACGTCATAATGGAAGCAAAGATAGAAGCAACAAATGATGCCATAATGGAATCAAAACTTGGCATCAATTAGGAAGCCAAAAAAGAAGCTATTTTTGACGTCATACCAGAAGCACAATAGGAAGCACGATTGGGAGCAAAAATAGAAGAAACAATGGGAGAAAACATGGAAGCAAAACTGGAAACCAAATTGGGCACTAATTTAGGCACTATTTCTGACATTAAATTGGTCTCACTTACTGATGATATTCTTGGTGCTAAAGGCGGCGCTATTGCTTGTGCCATTTTTTTGGTGCTAAATCGAGCACAAAATCTAGCACCAAAGTGAACATGTTGTTTAGCGTCGAATTTTGTGCCATGAGATGTGTCCAATTGATGAACTCAAATGCACTAAATTCTGGCACTATTTTAGGCACTAATTGCCTATTGTGTTGTAGTGATTGATGAGTATGGAAGAACTATAAATAATTGGTAACAAGAATTTATGAATATTATGGAACTGCCATTGATCATAAATAAAATACCCACTACTTATTTGGATTGGAAAAATATTCAAGTAAGAATATATGAGAATTGGTTATTGATGGTTAACCCTAAATGAATCTTCAACCCTTAGCAATTAATGTGGAGAATTTGTATGAACCATTAAGTAAATTTTTTTTGTAAGTATGAGGAGAAGTACAAGATATGGTCAAGAATAAATAAAATCGTGAGTTTAAAAACAAATAATTAAGTGATGCCATTGAACAATTGCATGTCATTTACTAAGGAAAGAACATATCTGAGGATGTAAATATATTATGAACAAACACAATCCCTAGACCATGAGTCACCTTTAATGCAATTAAAGTCAAGAATAATTTTCATAGAAGTAGAAAATCCATCAAATAATCAAGAGAAATTAGTAAGAAAGATTGAGATAAATAACAAAGAAACCTTGGGGACACCTTACTTTAACATCAATCTGGGAAATATAGATAGTGAGTGTAAATAACAAGAAGAGATGAATAACACGAGGAAACAACATGTTTTTGGAAGGGGAATTAATGAGGTTGGTGAACATATCTTTGTTTTATAATCAATATAGAAAATATAAAAACTAATTTTGGATAATACTAAACATTTTTACTTCCTTGGTACCCTACGAACTGATGCGCTCAAATGGTATTACAAAGCATATCCAAAAGATGATAAAGAATGGGAAGTAGTAAAGAAATAATTTATGGATAAATTTGAATTCCCAAAACTACCTGCTAAATGGGTAAGTAAACTAATGGAACTAATGTAAAAATAAAATGAAACTATTACAAAATTTGACAAAATATTTAAAGAAGTAACAAGAAGGTTTGTGGAACCTTTAATTGAAAAGAAGAAAATATAGTGGTTTATGTTTGGACTTATATCGAAGATTAGAATGGCCTTCGATGGAAGAAACTTCAATACATATATGGATTTGGTGAGTTTGGCATGCCTCATGAAAACTAGTCTTGGATAAAAATTGAGAGAGAAAATGAAAATAAAGAATTAGAAATATTAAAGTTGGAATTTGAACAATTGAAACTAAGACAAAAAATTATGGAAAAGAAAGCAATTTCTCCATAAAGACCCAAAATATGGTGCACATATTGTAATAGAGAGGGATGTATATGTGGAATTAATTCCCAAAATAAATAGGACAAAATAAGTAAAATCTACTAAGGATAGATATAAAAATAATACCTAAAAATATAAATTCAAACTATTATAGAATTTACAAAGAATGGGATGAGCATACAACACATGATTTTTGATCTTAGTTATTTATAATAAGGGAGGAATAAGACCAAGGGAGACAGAATGAGGAGAGTGGAATAGAATGTTTCAAAGGATTGGTGGAAAGGCTACTATATCTACAAGACCATGGATAGGGTATGTGCAGGATCATCATGGAAAAAATAGGCCCTTAAGTGGCAAAAAATTTAGAAAAATCAGAGTTAGGCAACTTGACAAAAAAAATTGAATAAGTTATCTATATTATTTCAAAAAAATTGAAGAGTAGAATCTGTAGCAAATTGAATGTAGTTTCTAAACTACTAGGCTTTTTTAATCTATTTGGTGAAAATTTGAAATTTCAATGTAGTAGTACTTAAATTTCGTGAAAAATAAGAAGTAGGTGTCTGTCTAACCACCCTAACCACAATAAAATGATAAGATTTTTATAAGATTTTAGATATAAGTAGAGGAACCGCGTCCCAATGTGATGCATATTTTTTGTAATTTTTTCCAAGTAAATAATTAATTATGATTTTTTTATTACAAATTTTAAAAAATATAAAAACTCGTATGTCTGACCACCTTAACTTTGTCAAAACTTCATGAAATTCAATTTTCTTTATTTTTAATCCTATAGTATGTGAAGCATATAATTTGATGCATGTTTCAGATTCAAAAAATGTGATAGCATTTGAAAGCTATAGATGTTTTTCAATCACCCCATCAATCAGAACTTTAGTCATAATTCAAATAGAAAATGAATAATAATTATTTATTAAATTCAAAGTAAAGCATTATTTATATTGGAGGAAATTTGAGAATCTCCTTTAAAAACCCTTTTCGTTTCATCAATTTTGCATAAAAAAATAGTCATTAACCACATACCCTACACATACCCATCATATCGCCACTTTTTGGCCCATCATGATCTTGCACATACCCAATACAAGGTACCAAAGTGGCAAAACCAAATAAATATAAACTCCCTACAAAACCAACAAAATCAGGGGCGATATGGTGATAGAGGCTAAGGTAGGGAGAATGAGAAGTACATATGCTACCTTCTTTAACTACGAAAAGTAGGGTTTCTTTTCTACTGAATGTTGAGGTGATAAGAAAAAAAAATATGGGTTTTGTGGAAGTACTAAACATGATATTTTCAATTCTGATAAGGCACAAACATATTACAATAATGAAGCACCACAAACTAAGAGAGATGAACTGAAAAACCTAGATTCCTCTAGAGGATCAAAAATCTTGAGGAAAATATCGAAATAACCTAATCATGCAACAAGGAGATGCCAAAAAGTAAAGAGGTTTGACTTTGAAACTACTGAGACTAGCAATTCAAAAAAAGAATGCTAAGTTAGCACAATAAGAAAAACAAGGTAGTAGTGGTCATTGTTGCAAGGTGTGTGCCTTTGGTCTCCTTGTTCTATGCAATGTAGCTCCCAGGTTCGTGACATGGCTTAACTGCCCCCCATGGATTCATTAACTCTAGTGGTTGTGTCAAGTATTAATAGGTCGATATTTTGGTGCAACAGTAACTGTCTTTGCAACAATTGGTATCAGAGTGTGGGTCACAGGTTCGAATCATTCACTTGCACTAAGGGGATTGTTGCAAGGTGTGTGCTTTTGGTCTCCTTGTTCTATGTAGCACAGTGCTCAGGTTCGTGACATGGCTTAATCACCTCTCCTAGATTCATTAACTCTGGTGGTTGTATCAGGAATTAACAAGTAAATCTTTTGGTGCAATGAGAACTATCTTTACAACAATCACTAGATAGGGGACTAATAAAAAAATGAAATTAATATAACCATTGAGGAGGAAATCACTTAATATGAATAAGAATTCCACCCCACTAAACAACATCACAATTAGATTGTGGAACAAACTAGAAAATTAATTACAAAAAATCAACACAAAGAAGCAAAACAAAAAAAATTACTTTTCCAAACAAGATGTTCTCATACTATTTGAGCATCTTATACAAATGAAAAAACATTCCAAAATCCAAGAGAAATTGAAATAGTTCTACAAATATTGGAATAAAACAAGCTTCAACCACAAAAAATAAGAATAGTAGGGGAAATAAAAGAATTGGAAAACTAGACCTATCATGATTACTATTAGTGTCAATAATAAGAAACTCAAAAATGTGATGGTGGATTTAGAAGCCAACATAAATACGGTCCCTAAAAGGGTATGGGAATAGTTAGGGAAACTAAAACTTGAACATACACCCTATAATATTAGCTTTGTTGATGGTATCGATATGAAAACTCTAGGAACCTAGAGACATGTAGAAGTAAGGGACATGGGGCTAAAACAAACACTAGACTTTGAGGTAGTTGCAATCAAGGAAATTTTGTATTCATTCAATGCACTTCATGGAATAAGAAGGTTTGTTAACACAAATGGGATTATAGATTTACGAAAAGAAGAAATATATTTTGTAGATGAAAACAAAATAGTCCACATCCCACTAGGAAAAAATCAAGATGAATCTTATGTAGATGAAATAAATGCAAAATAATAAAATAACTTTGATAAAAAAAATATTTATACAATATCAAAACTCCATACAAGTGAAACCTTTGAGAAACCCAATTCAAAAACATAATTAGAGGTGGAGAGTAGTAGTTATAGCACAAATAGTGACGATGTTTTGTGTGCATGCATGCAAGAAGAACAAGAAAGGAACTCCTAGAGGATATTTGGATTTAGAATAATATTCATGATAAGGATGATGTTGGACAATACTTTGCATTTTATCGCAGATAATGAAAATGCATCACAAGAAGGTTTTTGATGTAGATCAAAGACCAAGACCTTGATTTGAGGTGTTGATCTTCACAACCTCCACTCTAATTCCTTTTAAATACACTAAAAATTTAATTCTTGTAGAGAAATAAAGAAAACACAATGTTTTTTAAAAGAAAATCATCAACCATACACTTATGTGCATAGGAAACTATCGGCATACCACTTTTTAGCATCAATTTTAAATATTTAAACACTTTCCATTTTCCCTAAAAAAATTTCTATTAAGAGTTCCCACCTTCATCTACAAGAATGCATGCTTGCTATATTTTTCTACCAACTACACCATGCTACACTTCCGCTCAAAATCCATATCAAAAGTACTCCAAACATCTGTACCTTTGACCCTTTGTTGGAAATAAATGCTCCTAATCATCAGGATGCAACCTCTTCTAGAGTCGCTCTGCAGGACACTTCTATGTCCGTCAATTTCAAGCAGCTTGAATCTTGTTGATCGTGATCAGTCATTGTGACTTTGCAGTGAGTCTCACTAACGCTTATACAAAGAGCTTCATCGTGGATAACCTTTGCGGTCTTGGTGAGAAGTCCTTTACCGATGTGAGATCTCTGTCGCATGCCTACTCCCATCGACATCGAGAGTCTGGTTGTTCACCATGAGCCTCGTGCTACCGTGTTAACGTCTCACCGATGCCGCTTTAGTTTGAAGTCATCAGTGGAGACTTTAATAAATAAATGCTATCGTAAAGAAGTCTTATCGATGTGGAATGTCACACCGACTGTGATTCCATTCGTGGGTAATCCTTAAAGGGCTTTGGGAGAAGTTCATGACATTGGTGGAGTCTCGCACGATGAGGGTCTTCGCGATAACTCTGGGAATGGTGGTCACTCTGCGGTAAATATATGTGTTCAATAAGAACTCCTCATGAAGGTGTGATAAGTCTTGACTGACTGTTGCTTCGCACTCGTATGACATGTGAATAATTGGAGTAATCCTTAATACTTCTGCATGATGTCTCTTGTGCGCCAACCGTCCCGCTACCGAGAACAGTCTGCCTGCTCTGCGGACATATGAAGTTTCTCGGAGTATGATGTCTCACTGAAAGCGATGAGTTTGGGCGATAGCGATACATGTGGAGAACGTCGGCGTGAGGTCCTGGCAACATAAGGAATTCTTAGCAATAGTCTCCTTAACTCGGTGTAACACAAGAAGGCTTGTTGGGATGTCTTAGCGAGAGTGATAGTCTTGCTGAAAGGAAAACTGAAGCTGATACAAGTTGTAAGCTTGGTGAAACCTCTTGCCAATGGAAACGACTCTTGGCAACATCGATATGAAGATTTTTTAGGCATCGGCGACATCGCTTAGTGTCTCACCGAGATGCCAACAAAGTTTATTTGCTCTGACCGAGCGATGACTATCTACGTGGCTAGTATTCAGCCAATCAGAGGAGCCGAATTGGAACCGTTGGGAGACAGTTTGTTGTGACAGTTATGTGAGGAAGCTCAATATCCAGGAACGACATGAATATAGTTTGTAATCTCTAGCTGGTTCATATTCATCATCAGCTTAGATGAACAAATTTTGAATTGTATCAGTGGATGAATTCTATTCTGTGAAGACTGAAACTTGTAGGTTCCTGTAAAAAGATTGTTCATGGTGAATGCTACTGTAATATGACATCAGAAAGATAAGTTTGATATTTGTATGTAATCTCCATTACTATAATACAAAGTGATTTCTCTTGGTGTGGTGGGTTTTTCTCCCGTAAGGGTTTTCCCACGTATATATGGTGTTCATATGTGTTTGTCAAATACTCTGTTTCTATTATCTTTTTCATGGGCATCTTAATTGGACTGTAATTGTAAAAATTTAAATGTGTATCTGCATTCTTCCCCGAGGTTTTGATGTTAGGAGAATTGTCGATTTGATTTTCCTCTTACACTCCTTCCAACAACTTTTCTTCCATTTTCTTTTTTAAAAAATTCCTTTAATGAGATTCTCAATTGTTACAGCCCACATTCACACAAGAGAAAAATAAATTTTGAAACAATAGCTTGAAATCATTTGAGAGCTCCAAACCAAGAATTCCTAGCTCATGAAATGACAGATTTAAAACAGTGTTGACTTTTTATTGACAAACACTTTTGCATACAACTTCCAAAATGAAATTAAACAATATAGAACAATGATATAGGCAAGATTTACAATTAACAACTTCAAATCAGATCCAAGAGGCTTGAAATCAGTCACCTACAACAATATATGCAACCACAAAGCTTTGATGGTACCTCCAAGATGTCCCAACTAGTCTTCACCATTATTTCTCCTCTCAAACTCTTGATTTTTCTCCCATTTCTTTTCCCCTTATTCTCTTTTCTCTCTTGGGCATGGTTACCTCTATCCTATATGTTGCACTTTCATCCACTCCCCTTTACTAAGCATTGCAATTCCCCTCCTTAAACCCCCTTCATTCAGCTCTAGTAGGAAATTTGAATTCTTTTCTAAAATAATCCTCCATTGGTTCACTCCACCACTCCACTACTAGGCATCCAAATTATTTTTCCTCATTAATTGCTGCAAATTTTAAATTCCAAGAGGAGTTACAAATGCCAAACATGGTCTCCTCATTCCTGGGTGTTGGAATTTTTTCTCCAATTTGGTGAAGCAAAATTTATCTTATGAGCCATAAAATGCATGAAAATCAAACCTTAGGTGTCATATATGCAATAGGAATTAGAATTAAAATTTTAATAAGCTATAAATGTGTGAAAAATTCCCCAAAATCATGCCCGCAAGACCAAAAATAAAACACACAACAAAATAAAATAAAATTATTTTTGTGTGGTGCAAGATTGCTCATGCACCCGGATGCTCCTGCATCAAACACCCAGGCTAAATGAAATGTTTCATGAGTTGAAACTCATGAACATTTGAAGATCATGTGTTTTCCTTTAATCCATCCTTCTTTATCTACCTATTTCTTCTTTGTCTTCACACTGCTTTGAATCTTCCTATCTCTTCCTTCCTTCATCCTTCCTCTCTTTTATATCAATAAAATTGATCATATTGTTTTTTTTTTTAGTTTGTAACCTATTATTGCTGCCCCTAACCATATTTCCCATTTCACTTTATTTCACTAATTCATCAAAATATAAATCAGCATGAACATCAACTTCAACAAAGTTTGAAAAATCATTAAATATCTTAATCTTCTCCTATTTCCCTACTAGTGTATTAATCTCATATCCATTATTGTAAACAATGTCATTTTTATATAAATCGACCTCTTCTTTATCACCAAATAATTTTGAAAATTCAAACTTTACCTCACTATTTGTTGCAACATTTGTTTCACCTGTTGTTAACGCAAGCCACTCCTTCTCTACTGCTGCAATTTGCATTAATAAGTCACCTTCTTCTTCATTTGTTGCTACTCCTTCAATTTCCTTATTCACTATCTTCCCCATAAACTATTCTTCACTCTATTTTCCCAAAAATTATAATGTTTCCAAGTCCTTCAATGGACCAAACTTCATTGCAACTTCATGGTTATCTTCTTCAACAACATTATCCTTTTCATGCACAAATTCATTTATCTCTTTCAAATCAAATTCTTTCACAAATATCATATGAATGATTATTTACCTGTATGTATTTTTGCTTCTCTATTGCTGCCCCAACTTCATAATCACCATATTCCTTTTATCTTTTCTACATGCAAATCAATATTTACTTTGAAAAACTTGAAAGAAGGAGATAATACCTCTATTTTTTCTCCCACAACCTCTTTCCCTATGTATGCAATTTCATTTTTTATTTCTTCTATGTCTTCAACAAAATGCACATTTTTTGCTACCTCTTTCTTTCCTTGTTTCTTTCTTCTTTTCTTGCTTTCTTTCAATTGCATTTGTGTGGGTTTCTCCCACATGACTTTCTCTCCATGCCCTTTCCATCATAGGGCTGCAACTCTTCATTTTCTTTTTCTTCTTTTCACTGTCCTCTTTGTCAAATCCTTGTTTTTCCTCTTTCTTCTCTTCACCTGCATACACAAATTGACTTGCAAATACATTTTGGTTAAAAAAAAATGGGACTCCTTCATGACCACATATTCCTCTTCAACCTTCTTATCTGTTGCCACTTCTACTACTGCAATTTCATTCTTCTTTTTTGTGATCACAAATTTATGAGGAAATTAATATCTTTTTAAAGCTTCCACTCTAGCCTCAATCTTCATTAATTCTTAAAAAGCCAATTTTGTAAACCTCTTTTCTTTCCACTCTTCCATAGGTAAATCCTCACATGACTTCTCATGATCCATATTGTCCTTCTTTCTTCAAAGACATCTCTAAAGACTCATTAAGTCCTCTACATCATAAGTCCTTCTTATAATAATCTTCACTCTTTAGGTATCAACCCTCTCAGCTCACAAATTCCTCCCTACAAACT
>VDFB02374523.1:0-121384 GCA_007258455.2 Sequoia sempervirens | reverse complement strand
GAGAGCGATTCAGAGGATGTGAAATAATATCTGATTTATTGCCAGTTGAGAAATTTCTTCATCCAGGAGGAATTACGGAGCATCACAGTTGATACAAACATCAGGGTTTCAGTGGAACATCATTACAGAGGAGTCTTTACTTGAGGCGTCTATTTTTATTGACATTCTGGAGGGTTTTGAAGAAGCCTTACAAATCATTGATTGCTGCTTGCAGCCGTACTTTGTACAGCAGGGCCGTACCTTCACCAAAGTTGCAAGCTTCACAGTAAAAAACACATTCATCTTCAGAGGTTACACAGTGACAGTCTTTCAGCAGAGATCCATCCTTTACAAGGCGACTACTAGAGATCACTGGAGTCTCCAGTCAAAGGCCGTACATTCCTTAACTGCTGTCAGCCGTACAATCTGTACTGTACAGGGCGTACCATCAAGGAAAGGGGTGTATTTTCATGAGGGAGCAAATCGCCTTGCATAACTTACTTTTGTCTTCACCAATCCAGGCGCCCATAGTCCAGGCATCATTTGGCATCATCAGACCTGAGGAGAAGTCTTATTTTTGCTGCAGCCGTACCATTCTCAGCCTCATTTAATGCTGCTACAGAAATCAGGTTTTTAATAAAATCATGTTTTATTTCATCTTGCATGTATCTGGGTATTTTTGTAATCGTCTCCAAAAGACTCTATAATGAATAAGCTTCAGTATTTGCCGTCCATTCAGTAGTTTCAAAATTAGAAGATTTTTATTTGAATTTATTATTATTCTCAAGCAAAATCGCCATATTGCACTTATGCACAAAAACCCAAAAACGGTCGAAAAACTTAAAACTTCAGAAAAACATCAGAAAACTTTCGGATTCAGGAATAGGGGAAACTTAGGGTTTCTACACATTGTGTGAGCTTACCACAGATTGGAAGGACATGTTGCTTGTTGATTATGCCAAAAATCAGTTTGCAACCAGCATCATTGAGGGTTCTTTTCATGACGAAAGGTACAAGGTGATTGAAGGGTTGATACACTACAAGGGTAGAATCTTTTTAGTGGCTGATTCTAAGCTCAGAAAGAAGATTTTGTTGACATTTCATGACATTCCGCTTGCTGGTCATCAAGGGTTCTTTAAGACATATAGGCAGATCCGGGAAAGATTTTCTTGGAAAGGGTTGAAGGGAGAAGTTCAACGCTACATTCAGGAGTGTCCCGTTTGTCAAATGAACAAGAATGAGCATACTTTACCAGCTGGTCTGCTGCAACCTCTCCCTATTCCCAATCAAAAATGGGAAAGCATATCGATGGACTTCATCACAGGGTTGCCCAAGGTCCAAGGGAAGGATTGTATCTACGTTGTAGTGGATAGACTAACAAAATTTGCACACTTCTTCGCCATTACCAGCTCTTTTTCAGCAGCCCAAGTTGCAGATCTGTTTTTTCATGAGGTGTTTAGGTTACATGGGCTGCCAAAAAACATTGTGAGTGATAGGGACAGCAAGTTCCTAAGCACTTTTGGCAAGAGGTCTTCAGAATGAGTGGTACTGTGCTTACTCCAAGCACTAGTTATCACCCCCAAACAGATGGACAAACTGAAATAGTGAACAAGTGGTTGGAAGGCTACTTGAGAAACTATGTTTCGGAGCAGCAAAGAGCGTGGGTTAAGTGGCTTCACATAGGCGAGTACTGTTATAATTCTTCCTTTCATATGTCAATAAAGATGTCACCTTTCTTGGCTCTTTATGGTTATGAAGCACCTAGCTTTGCTGATTTGGTATTTGGTGATAGCAAAGCTCCTCAAGCCAAGGACTTATTGCAGCAGAGTCAAGACATCATGAAATCATTGAAGAACAATCTTCAGATTGCACAGAATCAGCAGAAGATGTATGCTGATCAGAGGCGTGTTGAGCGCTCTTTCGAGGTTGGGGATATGGTTTATCTCAGACTACAGCCTTACAGACAGTCTACTCTCAAGAAGAGTGGAGCTGAGAAGCTCAAACCTCGCTTCTATGGGTCGTTTAAGGTTATCAAAAAGGTGGGAACAGTAGCGTATGAGTTGGAGCTACCTTCAAGTAGCAAAGTGCACAATGTCTTCCACATGTCTCGCCTCAAGAAGGCGCTTGGACATAATGTTGTTGTTGCATCACAGTTGCCTCCTTTGGATGAGGAAGGATAGTTGGTTTTAATTCCAGAGGAGATTCTTGATTCTCAAGAGCGTTCTTTGAGGAAAAGAACAATCAGAGAATACTTGGTGAAGTGGAAAAAATTGCCTATAGAGGATGCAACTTGGGAGAATGATGAGATTCTGCAGCATCCAGGGTTGCGATTGCTTGAGGACAAGCAATCTTGGGGAGGGCAGACTGTAATGTCCCCTTCTCGAGCATGATCTTTCCAGTGACAGTTAGCCTATTCTGGAGACCCGTAGGCTATTCGGAAGGTGAAATTAGGGTTTCATGTTTCGAAGGATGCTCTTGCTTGAGGTTGGTTGTTTCAATGGCGGATTCTTTCTAGGTTTTCAGAGAGCTTCGCAGTGATATGTTGTTCTTGGCATTCTGAGCAATTTTAGGAATTTACTATTTTTAGTAAATTCTATTTCTGGCAGTGGTCCTGTTGGTTGCGGCTCGGTTGGCTTTCCATTTCAGACTGATCAGTTGGCTTACTCATTTTTGGCTCTGGGGCATAACTGGAGAGATAAGTCGAATTATTTTAATTAAATCATGTTTTAATGTTATATTTTAACATTGAACCCCTTGGCCTAGCAACTTCACTTTAAGTTGTTTTAAAAGATGTTCTTTATGGGTGGGCGCCTCATTGAAGGAATTAATTATATTTCTTAATGAAAGATTTAATCCAAGCATAAGTTGGACGCCAACTTCAAGGAAAAGATTAAGTTTATAATTAAAGTCAAATATTGCTTGGGAAAGTGGGACGCCATCTATTGGAGGATTAGGGTATGACTCAAGAAAAGAAGATTAGGGTTTCGAGAAGGTCAACTGGAAATTATAAAAGGAATCCATTGGTTCTCATTTCATCATCTTTGGTCTACAGGAATGTTATGCTACCGGATTGGCTTTGGGATTGCTTCGAGGAATGAAAGCCTCCTAGCTTGGCATTGCTTCTCGCTTGAAAGATAGCGACTAGTGGTGAGATAGTGTAGTTTGTGAGATTTGTATTGGGATTTGTGCATTGTAGTCAGTGTGTAGCTTTGTAGATCAGGTTTATGCATATTAGTGAATTTCTGGAGTTGCATTTTTCCTTACAGCAGATTGTAGTTTCATTCATAAATCAAAAAATGTCAAAAATATTATTCTGGGTATTGCTTATTTCAGCTTGTCTAGGCAGGGCGACCCTTTGTGCCAAGTTGTAGAATTTTTAAGGAAGAACCTGATTTTATATAGTAAAATCGCCCCTTTGCTGGGCCATACCATCTGCATTGTCTTGGGAATCGTGCATTAATTGATATCTGCATTTTGAGTCAGTTTAATGTGCCAATCTTGGGCGCCATGTTCCTGGGATCATTTTGCATTTCGTCTCATGAAAATTGATTGAGTTTGGAGCGAGTTGTGAGTGAATTTGTGAGTTTCAGGGCTGCTGTTCATGCATGCGGAAAACAGGACTGTCATAAATCAGATTATCAGGTTGGCCTTAATAGTAGAGTTTCTGATCAAAGCTTTATTATTCATTGAAAGGAATTCAATATATATTGTTGCAGTTCTATTTACATCTTGATTCACATTGATAGCAAGGCATTATCTATCATATTGTAAGCTAACAGTAGTACTGACAGCAGTTGTTAATCTTGCTTATCATGATTTGTAATGCTCATCCTTACATTCAATAATTGCAATTGTATTTCCTTTACCTCCGCCCTATGGTAGCTCCTTTCCCACTCCGGGTTAGAAAGCACATTCTGGGTGTCGAGTTACTTTCAGCATTCTAGCTTATTTCCCTTAATCGCATTGTAATTCTTAGCATTTCCATCATATGGTAGCTCCCATTCCATCTCGGTTTGGAAAGCACATTCTTGACGTCGAGTTATTTCAGCTTATTAGTGATAGGGATCCTCTGACCATATGATCGTCCTTCGCGGGCACATTCTTGGTTAGAGTTTTTGTATAAGCATTTCAATTCAGATCCTCTGACCAATGCTCACACCTTGCCCACATCGGGATCCTGGTGTACATTCTGGTTAGAGTTGCTTCAACATTGTTTTGGTTTAGAGCTAACCTTAACAGGTGCGTTTTGTTTGTAAAACTGTTGTTGAAAATTTGAAAAAATTGGCTCGGAATATTTCAACAATCCTTCATAGAATTGTACAAGAGTAGCGTTCGGGGCATCAAAAGGTTGTCAATCAAAGGAGAAGAAGCCAAGCCAAGGGTGTATAAACAAAAATCTAAAGGAAAAACAAGTGCATGGAAGGTTGAAGCTGAGGGAAGAGTTGAGGATTCTTAAGTGGCTAAGAGTGTGAGAGAAGCATTGGAACGTTTGAAACAAAACTCCCTAGCAAGAAGATTTTGAGTGCTAGGTTTGCATCAAAATAAAATCATGGTAAGCCCTAGCCGAGAAAAATAAAAGTTACCCAAGTTTACAGGCAATGGATCGGAGGATCCCGTTAAGCATTGTAAGACTTGTGAAACAATCTAAACATAAAATGGGCAAGATGATGAAGCAATTTGGCTACAATCTTTTCCAACCACCTTGCGAGGTGTAGTGATTGACTGGTATACAAAAATTGACCAAGCCTCTCGAAGCACATGGGAGAGATTAAGGAAGGCCTTCGAAGAAGAGTTTAAATTGCTTCGTGATGATAATGAAATAGTAGCAAGAATTTACAATACAAAACAAGGTAAGCATGAAAACATACGAGCTTATAATCACAGACTTAAAGAATTGCTTGTAAAGTTGGAAATAGAACCAATCAATGGTCTTAAGAAAAGATGGCTTATTGAAGGTCTACTTCCGTCATTAAGAAAAAACATGAAGGTAGTGTTGTGACCTTTTCACACATCGCCCCATTGCAAATGGGGACCCTTTGTTTTTGCTTTTTGAGTTTTTGCCTTGGCGTCGCAACTGCTATTTACCATGTTTCTTTTACAATGAGGAGTTTGAGTTTTTGAATGGTCGCCCGAGTCAAGTGAAGAATTTGAGCCCAAATCAGTATGCAAACATCATCAGAATACTTAGAGGGCTTGAGGGACGAAGATCGACTATCGTTTGAGCCAATTTGACACCTACTTTTTGGGGATTTCCCCTCCGGACCCCCTATTTTTTAGGGACTTTATTTTTGGCATTTTTGGCCTATTTTGGACTTCCTATTTTTTAGAGCTATTTTTGGAAAAGTTTCTATTTTTGGCAAGATTTCCATCTTTGGAAAGTGCCTGGATTTCAAAAAATCAGTCAGAAGTACCAAAAAACCAATGGAAAATCACAAAAAATCAATTGAAAATTTGGAAAAATTCATAGAAAAGTCTGAAAAATTATGAAATCCATGGTGAAATCTGAATAAGTATGAAGGCTGGTCTGAAATTAGACATGGAAAAAGGGCTGGAAAGTTCGCTCAACATGTAGAATGTGTTGTACCCAAAATAATTTTTTGGCATTTTGTATAAATTGAGCTAAATATTGTTAAAATGTCGTCAAAAGTATGTTTTAGGTCAAACCAAACATAGGGTCTTTGTGGGTTTCTGTCAAGGAAGACGTGCAAAATTCTGAAAATTTGAAAATTAGGGTTTTACGCCCCTATTTTCAAGGAAACCCCCCGAAAATAGGACCTTCCCAAAAATGATTGAAAATGATTTTGATAGGATTAAATGACTTCACGATCACATTGGTCAAGTCAGAATCATCAAAAGACACGTTTTACTCTGGTGGGTCTATTTCCATTTTTCAAGAACAAAGTTAGGAGCTCTGCAGCCATTAATGGCAGATTGGCCAATACCAAGTGTTGAAAGCTAAGCTTCAAAAGCTTCGATGATGCAACCATGGCGAAAAAGATCTAAAAAGATGCTTTTTGATGAAGGAGATTCCTGAAACCCAAAAAGGTCAAAATTTGACTAACTCTGGAAACGTTACATAGAAGAGACAAGTTCGCAATGCTGAAAAGAGCCTTTTTCAGACAGGGGCGCCCATGATCCTTAAAGGTCAAATGCAGCCTGTTGAATCATCCAAGGCAGTCATCCTCGGCGTTCGGTTGCTGGCTCGACAACGAAACAAACAACTAGATCATCTGATGAGTTGATCATAAGCAGTTGTCGACGAAGCGAAAAGAGGCAGTTGACGAAGTATCAAGAAAAGACTGTCGAAAGTGAAGATCAAAGCGAAAAAGAGCCTTTTCCAAGGAAAGGCGCCCTTCTTTCTGGACCTCTAGATGTTGTCAGATGACTAAAGGCCTCCCAGGACAATCTTCTCAGCCTAGATAGATCTCAACAACGCAACTGCGAGCACAGGCATCTGACGAAGCAATCAACGAATGATCAGGATCAAACCAGGGCACATTTCAGATAAAGATAACTAAGCAAAAGAACAAAAGCGCCCTTTTAGATGAGGGGCGCCCTTGAATAAAGGGACCCTAAACTGACTTCTAAGTTTTCCAACTCCAGTCATCTTTGGCGAAACAGAGCTGGCTACTTGACGAGATATCAAACAAGATCATTTGATTCTCCGATCAACGAGAAATTCAGATCAAAGCACGAGAGGTCAATTCAAAAGGCTGAAGAACGAAGATTGAAAATTCACCAGGCAAAAGCAAAAGCGCCCTTTCTTGGAAAAGGCGCCCTTTCTTTTGAGACCTTGAACTCAGCTTTTTGTCATCATGTCTCCTAGGCACTTCTCTTCAGGTTGGATCCAACTCAACAATGAATGTACCAACAACAACTCAGGATCAACAGATCAATCTAGATTCAGGATCAAACTGGGGTCATTCAACAAAGAAAATAATAAAAAACTTAAAAAACTCAAAAGGGACGCCTAGAAGAAGTCAAAGGCCAAGTTGTTGACTAAAGTCAAGATATTTTGAGATAAACTTGGCCAACTCACTCCACGATCAGTGGAAATCACCTTTTTCAACTTCAGATCAAGCCAAAACAACTTTTGATCATGAGTTAAGTCCCCAAACTTGTGGATCTAAGGCTTGAGTCTATATAATCAAGGTATAGGCGTCCTACTTCATTATTTCATTGCAGGTTGATGATCAAGAACAACCATAAGCTCTCAAGGATGCCATTTACAGATCTGGACAAGGTTTTCAGCCGTTCTTCAATATTTCTTGCAGATCTGAAGCAGAAGAAGATTGCTAATCTGAGGTTGGATTCAGAGAGATTTTCTCAGGGAGTCGGATAAAAAATTCCAATCCATCTTCTATCTACTTCCTCTCTTCTTGTCTTAGGTTTTCTTGCATATTACAAAAAAGCAATAGGCTACATTAGATCTGATCAACTGGGTAGATTCAGCATAATTTTCCAATGAAACCCATCTCGTCAGATTTTCCAGAATCAGCAAACTTGCTGCCCCTATTTTTCGGGGTTTTTCCAAAAAAGTTTCAGAATCAAAATTCTAAGGAACTAGGCTTGTTCAGCATTGAAGCATGAACAAAACCCATGTGCCAGATTTTTTTCGAAAAATACTTCTTGGCAGGGCGCTATTTTCAGGGGTTTTCGAAAATTATTAGAACAAGGTCAAGTTTACAGTCAATCTTTAAGTTTTTCAAGATGCAGTACTCTCAGGTACAATACAGGACCAAGACGGCCCTATTTCATGATTACTAGAAAACGGTTGACACAAAGTTACATCAGGTAAACCTAGTAGTTGATTTAGAACAGCTGGAGGGCATGAATCAGATCACATTGCAGAATATTGAAGAATCTGGGTTGCTACAGGCTGCATCCATCCCCATCACATTACAGAGCGTGGCGCTTGTAATTGCTTGTGTTAAGCATTACAATCCTACCACTAGAGAAATCAAAGCAGTGGATGGGAGAATTGTTTGTAGTCTAAAGCCTCAGGATTTTGAAAAGTGCTTTGATATTCCATCATGTCCTAATAGCAAGGTCATATCAGTGACAGAATGCAAGAAGGCATTTGAGACAGCCAAAGACAAATGTCAAAGGATAATAGCTGGAAAATGGCCAAAAGTGACAAAGGCTAGCTTGCCTAAGTTGGTGGGACGAGGAGAATGTAAAGATGAGTACGCAGTGTTAATCACTCTACTCAATAGAATCACTGGAGAAGAGGATGGCAATCAATTCCAGTCATGGATGTATTGTCATTGCGAAAATCATTGGCAGAAGGGAACATTATGACTAGGTCACTCTGATTAGTGACACTCCAGATCACCAGGTATCTAGAAGCTCATAGGTTCCACACGTGTTCTTACCTGGTGTACCTGATTACCTTCCAAGGTGATTTCAGGATATTGAACAATGTGGGAACCTTAGGTGTGCAAAAGGTTCATGAGCATTTTACACGTCTTGAGTTTACTCAAGCGGAGCAACACTTCAAAAGAACAAGTGATCACTTCATCATGCACACCGTACATGAGCTAGACCATGAGATGCACGTACGTATTTCACAGACAGCCAGAGAGGCAATGGCGGATTGGGTGGATTGGTTCATCCAATTCCCTACGTTCTCCTACATACGCGTGTATGGCTACATTGGTCACCCCGCCATGCTGCCAAGACACCCTTCAGATAGGGTAGTCTTCATGGAATTCCTGAGACAGTTGTCTGAAGTCCACGTCTACTTGCACTTGAAGAAGAAGACAGCTGTAAACTTTCCCGTTGGAATGGGACTATATAGATGCAGGTTCATGGCAGATGCTAAGATGATGAGTCAGGAAACGGTGAGGCTTAATCTCAAGTACCTCATTGAGAGAAAGTCCTATGATCCCAGAGGGCTCTATGCAGCGCATCTCGAGCAACACTCGTCACATAAGTCTTCTATGGAAGATTATTGGGTAAATTGTCAAGGCAGGTATGAAGTGTGAAGAAGGAACTATAGCAGGTTCAGGCTCCCGCAAATTTCAGATTTTATGTCAGCATACATCGAGGGTTTATCCAACAATGAAGGGAAAGTCATTCTCCCCTCATTCTTCGCAGATTCAATTGACTCCCAACCGCTCCCAAGAGTGGATTGGTATGCCAAGGAAAACACGTCAATAGAGGAAAGAACGAGTAGAGTGGTTAGAAATAGCCAACTCTATCTCGACAGCAAGAAATCAAGGAAGGTGATACCTCACAGAACAAAGCCGCCACAGGTTCAGTCTACACCACTTTCCACTTCAAAAAAGAAGCCTAGGCAGAAGCAGTGGTGCAATCCTCCCCAAGGGATGAGGATGTCGAAGCCTACAAAGCCCAGAACACAAAAGACACATGTGGAGGAAGCCACACACAGTCCTGAAATAGTCATGGGTATTGCTGCCCTAGAGCAAGGAACAAAGAGTGCTACCCCAGAACCAGCAGAAGTTGTTGCTAAGGAGCCAGAAGCAATAGTTGTTGAAGAGCCATTAGCAGAAGTAGCAGAACCAGCAACAGAAGAAGCAACAACAGAAACAGTGCATGTTATGGAAACAGAGCCGCCAATATCACCACCATCACAGCAGTCGCAAGTCCTCATTGACTTGGACTCGCCACCAAGAGACATTGCTCCAACACAGTCTCACACATCGGGCATTCAAGGGCCCCATATTCCTCCTCCTAGTGAAGTTAGCCGAGATTCCATTTGGCTTGAAGGCTTCCTAGGAAGAAAGAGGGAAAAACCCTCCTATGAACTTGACTTCACTAAATTCGACCACGTCCCACAAGACATGCCGACAAAGAAGTTGAAGAAGGAAGTTCACATAGAAAGGAATGCAGAGTGTGAAATTATCATAGAGACTGCTGCCCCACCAGTAGAGAAAAGCATACACGAGGTACAAGTAGAAGACTATACATTGTCTAAACTTAACCTCGGGAAGACTACACGACAAGTGGAGGCAGATCTTGTCAGAATAGCTTTGGTGAGCGCACAAGAAAGAATGGCCAATGATGGAAAAGAAAAAGCAGCCTTAAAGGCTGAAAATCAGCAACTGAGGTCATACATTTCCAGCTTGATGCATGGCACCCCGAACGTCTCAGCCTTACCAGCAGGATTGCTAGATCTCCCCGCAAAACAAAATCATCAACAACTGATAACATACGGAAAACACTTGAGAGATCAAGTAGAAGAGTTTGTTCTCAAAGGTAGATGTATACTGGAAAATCTATACCAGTTATGGGATAGAGCACATGGACTTCGTGCAGAGATCCAGCAATCAAAACGAAGAATTGCAGAGAAGAGGCTAGAAGACGAGAGCACAATTGCAGACTTGCAATTGGCATATCAATCAGTCTACTCCAAAGAAAACAAGCAACATCTCTTTGCTTGGAAAGAACAGCTGGCGTACAAGGTGAAAGCCTATGACGCCCATTCAGTAGAGTTCATTGACTACAAACGGGTGGTCGCCACTATTATCAACTTCGCAAGAATGTTGGTAATATCATTCTCTTGCATGGAATATCAGCATGAGGGAGGAGAATACATCGAGATGGTCACTGTACAGAATCAGTTCAGAGACGTCATCTGCAGTACCTTTCTTGATGATCCAGATGGTTGCAAGCTAGCCAAGGTGGCAGCTTTATCAACCAAGTTCAAAGAGGAAACATCTCAGCGTATAGACTTCGGAAATCAACTCACGACAGGTGAGGTAATGCTCAGACGCCACGTCATCATCCTACAGAGCATTAACTCCCCAGAGGCTGATGAAGTCAATGAATGGATAGAAACACTGTTGATTAATGGTGAGCTGTAAAGGCACCAAAGAAGGACGTCCTACACCCTCCAAGTGGCATTTATGATACTTGAGTTTGACTTGATGCTTCTTTCCAAGTAAACTCAAGATGACATTAAATGTAATTGGAGTTAACTCGATGCCCCTTTCCAAGTTAACTCCATATCCCTTAAATCATGCATTGTCAGATCCCACTGATTAAGGATGTCTAATCGGCTTCCATAATTTTTGGATCTTAGATCTCCACTAAATATGGATGTCTATTTTGGAGGGATACTTTACATTAAAGTTCACCTTTAGTTTACTTTCAGTCAACTGAAGTAGTTTCTAGTTGACTCTTTGTATACTTTCAGTTAACTGAAGTAGTCTTCCAGTTAACTGCTTGTTCCCCCTTTTTAGGAATAAATCTTGCTAATTGATTGGCAAGAACTCATTGTTAACTCAAGGAAATTTTGGGGTTGCCCACTCCTTTGAGTTCTATAAATAAGAGCCTTGGGCTCATTGTTTTTTTAACCTTTACTTGCTATGCAAAATTGTTGCGCCATTGTTGCCAACAGCTTTGAAAGTGAATATTTGTTCACTCTTGGATGAGAGTTCGTTGGTTGATTGTAATCGTGCATGATTTCGTGCCTTTGCTATCCCAACCTTTGTAATTCGTTGATGAAGCTTGAAGAAGAATATCAGAAGGTGCTTGCATTTTGATCTACATATTTGAGTTCTTTCTACATCTTGTATCAAATAGCTTGTTGTTTCATTTCCCTCCTCGAATAGGGGTTCCTCCTCCTTGGATATTTGTCATTGACAGTTATCGTTTGTTGTGGAAAATCTCCTTAGAAAGTCCGACCTCCTAAGAAAAGCATATGGAAAAGAGTGAAGAAAGTCCGCCCAGCACTTTAACTCATGTCGAAAATGCTTTATAAAGTCCACCCAGCTGGAGAGGTGAATGGAAAATCATGTGGAAAGTCCTCTTAAAAGTCTGCCATCTCTTAGAAAGACAAGTGGAAACTCCTATGGGAAGTCCGCCATGTAGAGAGGGGTATTTGGAAAGAGCTATGGAAAGTCCGCCAGCTGTGAAAAGGCATTTGGAAAATTCTTCATGAAGTCCGCCTTGCTTTGGAAAAGCAAGAGGAAAGACCATGAGCAAGTTCGCCCAGCTGGGAGAAGTAAATGGAAATTCATCTTCAAAGTCCACCTAGCCTTGGATAAGTAAGTGGAAAGTCCTTTTGGAAGTCCGCCCAGCTTGATGGGGAGTGAAAAAACTTAAGAAAGTCTGCCACAGGGTGAGATAGCAATTGGAAGGAGCTTGAGAAAGTCTGCCCAGCTGGAGAGGTGAATGGAAAATCATCTAGCAAGTTCGCCAACTTTTGAAATGGAATAGTGGAGAGATATAAAGAAAGTCTGCCTAGCCTTGAAAGAAGATGAGAAAACTCTCTAGCAAGTCCGCCTTGCCTTGAGAAAAACAATTGGAAAGACCTCTAGGAAGTTCGCCTAGAGAGAGAAAGGTGAAATAACAAGAAAGAAAGAAAGTCCACCATGGAGAAAAGTAATTGGAAAATATTTCATGAAGTCCGCCACGAATAGAGAGAGAGTATGGTAAATCAACAAGAAGTCTGAATTCAAGAAGAAGAGATGGTGAATTAAACATGAAATATGCCAATGCCAAGAAGGAAAGTGGAAAAGAACTCATCAAGTCCGCCTGGAAGGAATGGTGAAAAGGTCACCAAGTCCGTTGGAGGTAGATTAGAAAAGAATCAAGCAAGTCCGACTTTAGGAGAGAGAATGTGGAAAAAATCTTTATGAAGTCTGATCCACCACTGAAATAAAGTCAAGAAGTTCGCCTAAGCTAGAAGGCACAATGGTAAGGAAGTCCTAAAGTCCGACATGCACATGGCAAGACAAGAGTAAAGTCTGAAAAGCACATGGCGAAAGCACAGGGGAGTTCTTCTCCAAATTCAAGGCAATTCAAGGAATTTCAGAGTAATCCGGAAAGAATGACTTGACAATGAAAAGCACATGGCGAAAGCATAGGGGAGTTCTTCTCCAAATTCAAGGCAATTCAAGGAATTTCAGAGTAATCCGGAAAGAATGACTTGACAACTTCAAGTCCACATCTGCTCCAAGGGGAGACTTCCAAACCTCAAGTGCAAGTGAGAAGAAGAAATCAAAATCTTAAAGGAGATCCAAGATCAAAGCTAGGAAGGAACAAGCGCAAAGGATAGAATCATCGGTAGGAAAATATTCTAAGGCAAGCACATGGAACAAGACCAAAGTGACCAAGGAAGACCTCCAGCACACTGAGGTGGCGCCTTGTCATCTTCCAACCAATCAAATTATTCCAAATCAACATGCAACAACTTTCTATTTCATTGTTGGTTCATATTTAGTAAAAAGGACAAGTGTCCCCGAATGTAATTTTCTCATTGGTCGAGGAGTTAGTTATGACAAGCCCTAATTAGGGTTTTATTTTAATCTCGGCCGTTGATCCTAAATCAATCTTGGCCATTGAATTGTAATTGGGGAGCCTATAAATTGAGCTCACCCCCTCATTTGTAAAGCAGGGGGAGCATGTTGCAAAACATGTTGAGCTAAGTAATTGTTGTGTACGACTACTAAAGTAATAAGTAATGCATGCATTGTTCTGATGGTGATTAATTATCTTATTTTGGAGTTGTCATGGTTCTTATCCCTCATCATAGTTTAGATTTTATTTCATGTATGTTAGATGAATGCAAGATCTGATAAGTATTGATTATGGTGAAACTTTTGCTCATACTTTCTTTGAATGGATGATTTTCATTCAATGCGTAAAGTTAGCCTGAGCTTACTTTTGTGGATGCTTAACTTCTGTCTGGATAAATATTGTTCGATTTGATGGTAGTTATTCATGACGTGAAAATCATAAGCACATTCCCTTGAAGATTGCACCCACTTTGTGTAGTTGTCGTTGAGCGTGGTGAAGCAAAGCGTGGTTATTGGTTTCGCCAAGTCAATACCATCTCTTGAATTCTTAGGAAGTAGATTAGAAATTCTAAACCCTTATCTCCTTTTTCAGTTTGTTTGATCCAGGACCCAAACAATAGAGCTTCATTGTCTAGAACTTCATTGTGAATTGAACAAGCCTAGCATAAGTCCCTTTGTGTTACCAGCATATCACAACGACCACAGAGCTTATCCACACCTGACATAAGGAACCTTGGAATTGCCATATGATCTTCTCGCAATCTTAGCATACGCGGTGGTTTTTCAAGAGAGGATAGGATGTCTTTGGGCATTTTATTCTGATGTTTGGTGTGTCACAAACAGGCATCAACAGGTAGTACCACCCTCTTCCTATTCAAAAGCCTAGAATCGGGCAATGGACATAGAAAGTGAAGATAAAATATCCTCGCGCAACAAAAGAAAAACAGAGGAAGATGGAAGTTCAGATGACAATAGTGACAATGAATCAAGAACAGTACAAGTGCTCCGAAGGGACATGCTCTGAATGATGAAAGAATTGAAGGTGGAGAAAGAAACTAACGAACTCTGGTGTACTGAGCGCAAAATTGAGGACACAAAAGGTAATTGTCCTAGAAAGATGTTTTGCAAGATTTTCCAAGTTATGGGTCATTCAATAAAGGAGTGCCCATACAATTTGAAGACCAAGAGTACACAGTTTATGCAAGGAGAGGAGTCCACTCCATCGAAGCCACAAAATGTGTCTCCAAGAAGTTATCAAAATCAAAGAGGACTAAGCCAAATATAGTATGACCCTAAAGGACACCCTATCATACAATGTCAACAATGTAATGATGGGGACACTTTGCAAGATATTGCCAAAACAAGCAAGACAAAGTGCAATTATTGTGCAAATGGTGTGGACCTAGAGACCATGAAGACATTGGATGTCCGAAGCAAAAGGCTATTGTCAACATGATTGATGTAAGGCATAATGAAGTATTGGTCGTTAGTCACACCCAAGCAAAGAAGGCTATGTACCTAGACCCAAATACAAAAAATGAAAGGCTTCGTGAAGTAAGGGCTAAGGTGGAGAATGTTATGGATAATGAACGACGCCACTCAAATGCAAATGCAAGTACGGTAACATATTAATTATAATTTAAAAAATATATTGCAAGGAAAGTATTTCAAACTATCGTACCAGTTAAAGTAGTGGATTTATTGCAAAGTAATCTTGACCTTCGAAATGGTATTGTATTGAGTGAGAATTTTACGGTGCTTGTTACGGCTCAATTGGATTTTGGTGAGAATGAAGAAACAATAACTAAACCTCTGTTGTCAGGTGACCAAGTGATTGATCCAATGTAACCGACAGTTAACGCAACTAAGAAACCAGGGGTGGTGAATATGGAGATCCTTGGAAGGAATCTCATCAATACAATTGTTGATGGCAGGTTTGGTGTGAACATACTTCTAGAAGACACTTAGAGAAGTTTAGGCAAGCTGACCATTTGGCCCCTAAATTTTCAATTGGTGGGTGCAGATCAACAAGGTATTAAGGTACTTGGAGTTTTAATGGGACAAACGGTAATTATTGGAATCCAAGCATATTTGTTGAACTTTGTGGTCAATTCATTAAGGAAGAAAGCATAAGATGCATTGTTAGGTCAAGGTTGGTTGGTAGTAGCCAAAGCCGATCACAACTAGAAAAAGAATACAATCTCCATTGAAAACAAGGATCAAAAATATGAAATTGATTTAAAGAACCAAGTTGTAAGTGAGGAAGTAGCTTCCTTTGATTCATCAGATTCAGACTCTAAAGAAGAATGGACAAAGAAGCATGATCAAGGTCCGATAGATTCGAATGACAAAGGGATTCTAGAATTATACTCATGCTCGAAGGATGAAACAAATTCTCTCTGTGGCCTATTTTATTTGCAAATGGAGGATTATGAGGCATTTCTGTCAACTTGTAATTTTCTTGAAGCTACAACTCTCAGTGAAGACAAACCGATAAAATAATGCAAAATTGCAAATGGTACGTCTCAGAGTACTAAGAGAAAAATATTTACTTGGAATGCATAGATACTTGTCAAGTCAAATCAACTTCACACAAAATTTACAAAAAAAAAGAAAATTAGAAAATAAAGAAATAGCATTAAGGAAGAGGCAAAAATATTATTCGACAATTGAAAGAGAAAATATTAAAATGCCCAATGTAATGTCCCCTTCTCAGTGATGATCTCCTTGTGGATTGATAGCCTATTTCTGGAAATCCGTAGGCTACTCAGATGTGCAAATTAGGGTTTCCACTTTTGCAGGGGTTTTTGAAGGCTTGCATGCGAGAATTTTTTATGCATGTCTGATGGTTTTTTCTGGGTTTTCAAAGAGCTTCATAATGAGGTAGCATGCATCAGTTTTTGTCAGCCTTCTTGGAGACTTACTATTTATAGTGAGTCATGTTTTCTGCTCAGTTTGGCATTTTGTTGAGTTTGAAGTGAACTTACTATTTTTGGCACTGGCTATTTTTAGTAAGTCTATTTTTGGCAGTTGCATCATCAACAACTCAGCTCAGATCATCATGCTATTTTTGGCAGTCTAGTAGAATCAGTTTTGGTGTTGGTTTTTGGTTGCTTTATTGGATTGAGTTTGCAACACTTAGTCAATTTTTATGTTTTGAGTTTGTACCCCATGCCTAGGCAACGACTTAATGTTGTTTTAAAGATGGGACCATGAAGTGGACGCCTCATTAATGCTCTTGAATGTTTTATTAAAGTTTTAATATCTCCTCAAATGTGGGACGACTTGGGAAAAGAATATTAAGAGTTTAAAATATTTTAAAATGCATTTGAGGTGGACGTCCTTTGGAGAAGTTGAAGAGAATTCTTGGTTGGAGTTACAGGTTGATTCATTCGCCCATTTGAGCTTATATATTGATGCTTTTTGAAGAGTTGAGGATCTTTGGGAATTTTCATAATGTTATGCTGTTGAACTGAGTTCAAACTTTGCTATGGAGGTTCCATGCCTTCTAGCTTTTTGATACCTTTCTTCGGGCCTGAAACTATGGCTTCCTAGAAGGTGACTAAAGACCATGCTTCATTCAGGAGTGTGGATAGAGCTCAAATTCTGATTTTAATTACAGGTAGGTTGCTGGTTTATAATTTGTTTGTACTATTGAAGACTATGGCTGAAGTGAATTTCTGTTCGTAGCTATGCCTCTGATTTTTATCTTGTTTTGGGTACTAGCCCATGCTATTTCTCTGTGGAGGGCGCCCAATTGTGCAACTTTTCAGAATTTATTTCTAAAAATTTGATTTTTGGGAGAGGGTCGACCTTTTTGGAGGCCGTACCTTTCACTACTAAGTTGCCTGGATTTGTGTCGTTTGTTGTTGCTGTGTTTGGCTCGAATTTCCTATTGGAGATGGGATGCCTTGTCTAGAGGCTTCATTTGACTGTTGTTTGAAGCTTTCTGGAGTTGTATTGAAGGAACTGCGTCCCTTTTGGTGAATTCTTACCTTGCTAGTCTGATTTCTGTGATTTACTATTTCTAATCAGACTTAAATTAATTCTGGTTTTCTGATTATATGAGGCTAAAATCAGATTGTATACATTGTAAAAGTTGAGAATAGTATCCTTAATTCATTGGTTATGTTTTGGCCTTCATTCTAATGTGTATTTGTAGCTGAAAACTCCATCTTTGTAAGGCTGGTTAGTAGTACTAACAGTCATTTTATTTGCTGCAATTTGTTTATGTTTTAAACTCCCAATGGATAAGTAGTTGAAGCATTTTAATTTCCAGCACTTTAAGTTTAATAAATTCCCCCCACTGAACAAGTGGTAGTGAGGATTCATGGCTGGCTTGCCACCTCATAATTTGCAATAATTGCTCCTGCTGAATAAGTGGTAGAGCTTACATGGTCGGTTATCCACCTACTTTGTATTTCCAGCATTTACTTTCATTTCATGGTCGGCTAGCCGCCTAGCGAGCATTGTATTTCTTTCCAGTTGCTAAAGATCCCCGACACCATATGCTATCACCTCGCCCACGTTGGGATCTTGGTGAACATTCTTGGTGAAGGGTTACTTTCCAAGCTGGTTATCTTTGGAGCTAACGCTAATAAATGGTGTTTGTATTGGTCTTGTTCTGTTAAAATTTGAAAAAAATTAAGGGGGAATATTACACCCAACTACATGCCTGATTACATAAAAGGCGCAAATACAAAGCCCAACTTTGCTAAAAGGTTCGACTATATAGTATGACCAACATCTTGTCGTATCATATGACAAGAAGAGAGGCGGCAAGTTTTGCATATTGTATGGCAAGGAGAAAGATGACAAGTTTTGTACATCCTATAGCAAGGAGAAGGGAGTAATTTGTATACTGTACAACAACCTCAACCTCTTCGCATCATACGATGGCCTCAATTGGTATGACATCACTCAGCATGACACTCAAGCACATTGTACGACTTATTACATAATACGGCAATTATTCCTTGTTTAGCCAAATCCTATCGTACAACATCCCTCTTACATCGTATGGTCTTGGACAACTCTTTTCATCATACGACATCCTTCGGTGGTACGGTGCAAGCTAGTGGTAGGCGTACGGTGCAATTCACACAACATACAACAGTTTCATCTTCCTCATCGTACGGCTTGGGAACTGCTTAACAACACATGGTGTTCATTGGTACAACACTTATTATCATGCATCATCTGGATGTATGACACATATTGCATTGTATGGTTCTCTCTTGCCAGCAATCGTATCCCCTTCCTCAAGCAATAATCACTCTGCATCCACATCATACAATAAACTATTCAAAATCGTGGGGTTTTGGTGGTTGACGTCGTATGGCCATCAACCATCATACGACAACTTCCTTCCCTAGTCGCCATCATACATTGGTTAAACACTCCAAAATCTCTATTTTTTGGCTTTATCAACATTGATTTTTGGCTCTTAAAAATTTATGAAAATGATGTAGCCCATTGACCCTGCTGAGGGTGCCACCCCCAGACCCCATTGCACTCATTTGAATTCCCAAGTACACTCCAAGTCGAATTTTGCAAAGTACATTTCCAAGTTTGTCTATAGGTCGTTGTCTACAATATCATCATCAATTTGACAAGTCCTCCCTAATGTTAATTGATGTTTACTTGTCGTTTGGAAAACGACTTTTTCTTTTGGGGAGATGATGTAGTCAGTGTACAATGTCTTTTTTTTTTGTTGATAAAATTGGTTCTCCGACTATGTATTAATTGGTTGTCAACTTCAAATGGTTATAAGCGTTGGTCGGTTGATGGTTGTGTTCTTCTTGGCAACCATCGAGTCCTTTAAATAGATTGTGTGTCATCAAAGTAGTATGATCTAGTTGAATCGACTCTAATCCTTGGCCGACCATCTCTGGTCTTCTTCTGTAATAATTTCATGTGTGAATAAAGATATATTTTACTCATGTATCTCATATGCATTAGCATCTCTATTATTAATTCATGTATTTATTTTATCAAATAGAGCAGTAAACATTTGTCCCCAAACAATAAGATGAACAAATGTTCAATCTCTAAGAAAATAAGTTTTGATTTCCTAAAATAGATGCTTTCTTCTAAGCCCAACCTCTCCTTTTATAACCTTTTTTTTTAATTTAAAAACATTCCCCCTTTCCAAAAGTGACTAGAAAATACCTTTTTAATATTATATTATATTGGCCATCTTTTCTAGAGACACTTTTTGATGTTCATCCCCTTTATTATAATAAAACATAAATTCTCTTTTTTTCTAAATATAACATAAAGTTATAAGACAATTAAGTTATATTATTATATTATTTTCCTAACCTTACCCCTTTAGCCAACAGGTAAAAAAATAATAGGCTAAGGGACTCCCAAATACTTCTATCAAGAAAGGGGACATGACAATATGTGAATAATGTTCCGGATCAACCAACCAAGGGACCTCATCTTATTGGACATTGAAACTCTTGAGAATAAGAATGGCTCCTAAGAATAGACTATTGTTGAGAATGGATTACGAGAATAGACTTATGTTGGGACAATTGAAAGGTCGTACAATGCTAAGGATATTGATCATCAAGCTATACACTTTAAAAATTCACCTATCGTACAAATGAAACCAACCGTACAATGAAGACCAAGGTTGGTAGCCGTACAATCAAACTATTATCCCGTACAATTATAGTGCCCCTTGGCGGTTGTACACTTACAAGACGGTAGGCCATACAACATGTTCAGACTGTCGCTATACAATGTGGATAGATGCAAGATTATGTTGTCTTGGTCATACAATGTAGATAGGATAATTAAGGGGTACAATGAAACCACTTACTCCTGGTCGTACAATGTAGATAGGATGAAATAGCCATACAGTGTAGAATGAATGAAATAGCTGTAGGATCTATACGGAATGAAACAACCGTGCGAAGTAGATGGAATAGAATAGTCGTACAATGTGGACGGAATGAACTAGCTATACAATGCAAAGGGGGAAGAATTGAAATGGCCATACAACATAGACAAGTAATTGACCAGGCCATACAATATTGAAAAGTGATTTATAGGGCCGTACAATGTAGTCGAACAAGTGAGATGGCCGTACAATAATGACATGGGAGTAAGGTGACCATAAAATATTGCCAAGGAAGTGATATGGTTGTACAATATAATCACTTAGTAGCTGTGCAATGGAAACCTTTTCTCACCATACAATGTGAGTTTGTTGGCCGTACAATGTGCTTTATAGGCTGCTCAAGACTTTTTCTTATTTTACAAATTTTTTCTGCATTTTTTGAGTTAAAATTCTCAATATAACATTTTCTCCTTTTTCGTTCCAATTTTTCCTTATTTACTATTTTTCTTTTTCTTTTTTTGTAAATTTTTTTGAAGTTAATTTGACTTGACAAGTATTTGTAGACTCTAGGTTAAAAAAAATTCTCAAAATTAGTACTTTGAGATGTACCATCAGCAATTTTGCATTCTTCTACAAAGTCGGATACCTCTCCTGCAACTGTTGTCTTTTGCAAACTGTGGACTGCGTCCCGCACACATAAGCTATCCAACTTGTCAAAATAGCTATCAGTTGCTCTTTGTAAAGACCCGAGCAAATTTTCACACCAAAATTTTGCACTTTTCCCCAAAGTTCAATGAATAGGCATTTTGTCAAACGGATTGCAAAACTACTGTTTCTAATTTTTAGTTCCAATTTGATTGTAGGAATATCTCATGTTTTAATTGTAATTTTATTTCCATTCTCAGAGTAGTAAGCATCACCAATCACATCAAATTTATAATATAAAAACATTTAACAAAGATATTCTTTTTACTTCCACAATATGGTTGTTACAACATTATATTTGCAAAAATTCTAACAGCAGTAGCAACAGTTTAAAATTCTCAGAATTTAATTAATTTATGCTGACTTAACATATTGAAATTGTCATCAACACTTTATTTCCTTCCTGAAGTTGTACGGCCTCTCTTCAAGGTGTACGGCCACCTTTCAAAGTGTACAACAACCTTGTAAATAATACTCTCCCTAAGCATGTGAATCCCCCTCCAAGAAGAGTTGTGATTGATATTGAAAGTCAATAAGTTGCTGAGTTGGACCCTCAGATGCCATGTCCTTGAGGAAGACCAAATATGGTATGGTGCCCCTTTGCTAACCAAGGATAGTACGACGCTATTTTACCTTGACTGCAGTGACTACAAAATGGGTATCGATATAATATTTGCTAGCTTTTGGAGCCTCTCTACAGCATATCAACCCCTTTGTAAATCATATGGCTCCCACAGAAGTAAGGTACGGCTAGGTACCAAAGGCTATGAAGGGGTACAATTGTGATGAATCCAGCAAATAAATCATAAGTATCCCCTTAATTCCACATCTGCAAATATCTAAACATAGAACTCTACAATTTTCCTTGGGTTAAAAATTTGCAAATTTCAAAAATCTCCAACCAATGAATCCAAATGCGAAATGTGTGTGACTCCACCTATAACCAACTAGGTTGGGTCTTTCACTACTGAAACCAATTTCCCTTGGGTTTCGTCCTAAGGTTTTGCTCCACAAGAAGATCTCAAAATCCACAATAGAGAAAAATAGAATCGAGCCTAAGAAAATGAGCTCACCATTTCACTTTTATATTAACCCCTAGAACATTCCCGAAATACTTTTCAAATTCCGGCTTCTAAATATTTTATTAAAGTACATTAATAAAGTGACTTTTGACATTTAATTTTTGTTGGAAATATTGTCATTGATGTCAAAAGTGAAAAGACAGTGTCATTGATGTCAAGTGTTGGTTTCATTATCATTGATATCAAAGCCATTGTGGAAGGAATTCGTTGTCTGAGTTTGATGTCAAAGTTGTCATAAATGTATGGATAGCATATTGACAATAAAGGACAAAGGCCAAAGGCTATAGACCACAAATAGATATACACATTAAAGAGCAGTGATGATTGTAATAGTCTGAAGTAATAAGCGATGATTAATGTATGGGGTTTCCATTATGAAGACAGCGATCAAGGTTATGAAGACAATAAAAGATGATTTGCAGCGATCACGGTTATATGTTAGATCAAGGTTATATGAAGACAATAAAGGTTATGAAGGAAGCGATCAATGTTCCATGTTATTTTACACAGCAATTCAAAGGGAAGGCAGTAATATATTACATAAGCAATCAGATTTCTGGTAGAACAAGGCATAGCAAATAATTAAATTTTGCAGGGAACATATCCCTTGGGAACATAGCCTACAGGCTGTTCTTAGACACAACTACCTGAAATTGCCATCTTATGGAGTATTATAGTTGTAAGATTCTCACGATCTCATTAAAATATTTTTGAACTTTATCCCAAAAAAATTCCTACAAACTGTTGAAAGGTCAACATATAGATCAATGAAAATTTCAAAACTGAATATGAAAGGATAGATCTTAGACTGCCTCATGCTTTTGGATGTGAGTTTGTTGTGTATTTCTGGGTCCTTTTGTTTCTTAACAGCTATATGCTACACTGTAAATCTTTTACTAGCTGTTCTCATTCACAACTCCCTGAATTTGTCATCTAAGAGGTTGCTGTATTTGTAATACCTTCACTATTTCATCAACATATTTTTAAAAAACTCAAAAAAAATCCTGCAAGCTCTGGAAAGGTCTACTTGAAGAACAATGAAAATTTAAAATTTGGATCTGAAATTTAGGAAACCATTACCAGTCGCTCAGAAGGAAATTGGCTGATTGAAAGCTGAAATTAAGGGGCCAGCAAAATGCAGAAGATAATTTTCAAATACCTGACCACTTTCTTGTCTAATCAGTCTTTCACATCTTTAAGATGTAGAACGGAGAATGAAGGCTGCTATATCGTCTTCTCTTGAGTTTCAGTGGATTCTCATGACAAACTCTTTTCTAATGGATACACAAGCAAATTTATGCAGTCCCACACAGACCAGCAGAAGCTGCTTCTTTCAATTAAGACCCCACAACATAAGCTGCCTGAGCAGCAGATGGGCAATGACAGGAGGAATTGGATTCGGCCACAGAACTAGTAGCAGATGCTACATCTTCAAATCAGAAGCAGGAACGTTCTATTTCCCAGTATTTTAACTACTATTTGACAAACGTCAGCAAGTATACTGGCCAACTTAGAGGAAGGATAGATGTAAACAGAAAACTTGGTATTATATTTCATTAGACTTATCCATATGCATAGTAAATGAATAAAGTAAATTTTCGAAAAAAGCGATGATCAGATGGAATTTAATGTAATCAAGACTCTTTTTTTAAGAAATTACAACGGGCAGACTGTATGCTCAACTATTAAATAGAATGCCTACCATGATTCTTTCCTACATGTGCTGTTTGGGGTTGATACATTTAGGGATCTCTGTATGTCATATACATTTGGGTATGTTTGAGACATGTATATTGCACTTACATATAACGAAAGCATTCCTAGCTTTTGTGTGTAATGTTTATTATTGTAAACAAGTGTTTATAACATTTACATATCATACAACGTGTGCATATTTGATGTATATAATGTTTCCTGTTTAACTATTCTTTAGTAGATTAAGGTGTCTAAAGACTTCAGTTTGTTCTTGATTTCATCTTTAAAATGTTAATCATTGATATGATTAAAGCAGGATCATAAATGAATGAAAAAACCTTCAAGATGAACAGATCACTGTCAACCATCTAGAACTATAATGGAAAAAGCATTTACCAGTGAAGCTACATCACTCCTTGAAATCAGTCCAGCTATACTGGGATCCTCCAGTAATATGCCTTTCCCTGTCGGAGGCTGTAATGCAAAATGGCATCAGATGCAGAATCATGGGTGTCAAAAAAACATATATAGAAGAAGTACATGAGTTTTAAGCAGCTCCAATTCATTATCAATAAATACAAACAACATCCCAAAGTCCAACAACCAAGCATGAACTGCTAACAACATGCTAAGAATCCAAAACTTTAAAAACAATTCTGGGGCCTTAGAAGTAGATACCCTGAAATCAAATTTGTAGCTATTGCACATTGATTGCAAAATATTTAGAACAGATAGTTTTAAAATTCTTATTTTTCGTTTTTCTGCTGAATGATGCAGCTCAAACAAATTCTTCTTTTAAAAAAAAAAAATTAAATGTATACTATATTGCACCAAAGAAACCTCTTCTAGCCATAATAGGAACTGGCATGAACACTTGAAATACATTCATTGTAGTTCTTAAATTTCTTTTTGGAAATGTTTATATTTCAAATAACAAAATACAAAAATCTTCCACACATAGTGGGTGTAACGTACAAATTTCAGATCTTAAGTTTTTTCCCTTTGTTATTATAAAGAACCAATAAAATTGAGGGCTCGGGAATGAACAAACTAACAGTATTCAGCAAGCCTCCAGGTCGGATAATTGTGTAAATTAATCCACTTGATGTCAAAGCTTCTTCAGCAACCTCCTTAGCTTCCAAAACTATTCTTAGTGTCTCAAATGTCTGCAATTTAGACACAAGGACCAGGAAATATTCTATAAAACATTAGATGGCTGCCTGTAGCAAAAATAATGGTTTGCAGAAAAATAAATTAAGAAGAAGAGATTCGATAAAGCATAAGAATATACCATCATGAAATATTTTATTTCAATACAGCCACCATAAGCAATCATTGAACTTATCAAAATCAGGAAAAATTACAATGTTCCAAAAACAGCAGGATACAATATGATCAACAGATTCAACCAACAACGTTGACTGTAGATCTACATTATCTACAAAAAAGTTAACAATCCTCCAGACTCAACTGATCTACATATCTACAAAAAAAAAATCACAATCCTCCAGAATCAACTTAGAAACTCGTACAAATTTCTGAAACGAATGAATGCAATCCCATAGCAAATAATTGTCACATTCACATATTCCCTTTCAAGATGCATCATATCAATTAAGTACTATCATTTAATTATAATATTTATATATTACTTCCTAATAGTCCAACAGTCATAAATTTCATGACATTTTAGGAGAAAAATGATAGAATTTTTTATTTTTTATTTTTTATTTTTTCTATCAATGATCGTTTTTGACTGGAGCTTTGAACCAGTGAGACCACAATTTGTGGGGGACCTCATCCCCATGTTTGTCTGGTATTTTTACACCAGTCCTATTCTCTTCCATCTCTCCTCTACCTCCACTCCATCCTTCCGCAGCCTCCTTCTCTCCTCTCCTTTGCTCTCCGCCTTATCTCCTTCTCCCCTCCTCCTCCCTTGCTCCTTACCTTACTCCTTTTTCCCAGACTCCTCTCCTCTTCGCCTTATCTCCTACTCCCCTCTTCCCTCTTCTTTCGACGTACCTCCTATCTTCTTTCTTCGGCCGCTGCTCCATCACCTTATCCCTCCATTCTCCCTTCCATCGCCGATTCTACCTTGTCGTTCGTTTCACCTCACATCCTGTCCTTCGTCCTCCTCCTTCCATCTCTCTTGCCCTCCGTACTCCGTACTAACTAACACTACCACCAAGTTCCAACTCCGCGCGCCATTGTATCTATCTTTTTACCTAGCGTCCGTACTAAGCTTCCACCACGGTCTGATGAGGCCTTAACACCATTTGTTGACCGGTACATGGACTGCCGCCAGCAACACCATCAACCTCTATGCGCCTTTGGGAGTTGGAGCGAATCGAGCCTGGGACGCCCTATCAACAAGGCCAAGTGACTTGCCATCACGTTGTGGGGTGAACCCCAAAAATGATAGAATTTTATTAAACATGTAAAACCTAACATTAGAAAAATGCTCAAATAATAATATTATATTATTGAACAACTAAATACTGGTAAGTATCCTTTAACAAGAAAACAAAAGTATATTTAAAACAAAACAAATGACATTCTAATTTATTTTACTATTTGAGGCAAGCGTACTCCTTTAAATTGTCTATGTTCAATACACGTACATCTTTCTTTTTCAGTATAGAGCATCACATAGATAGCATGAATTGGTAGCATAATAAAATAGGAACCTCATAAGCATAACATCCAAAATAAATAAATGACCATAAATAGTAATACAAGATACAACCCAAACATTTCTAGATTACAATCAACTTCTACTCTCAAGAAATAACCAATTGTTATGCACCCCATTCTATTTTATGATAGTCAATATTAGTTGGGCACATGTGCTTTGTAAGTCTCCCTTGGGTAGCATTAACAAAGGGATGCATATGCTCTAGAAGTCATCCCACTAGTTGTTAAAATAAAGTATTTACCCCACATGCATGGGATGGTGGTAGTTGCCTTTGGAGAAACTCTATGTATTGTAATGACTTCTCATTTGGAGAGACATCTTGGAACATTTATATTTGGAGGGTATGCTCTATTTGGAAGTTGCCCCCTCAAAGTGGCACTACAAAGATACTAAAAGCATTTATATTTCTCATTTCTGCAATATTTCTATGTGATGAGCATATTTTGTGTTGCAAGTTCATTACAAGTGGTATCATGAGATGTCCCACCCCAGGTGGACACTTACAAACTCTAATTTCTGCCTATATATTTTTTCTTGGGTTTTCAAGTTTTTGCTTGTTTTGACTTTCAATGAGATATTACCAGGTAAAGTGCAAATAACAATTACTAGTGCAATTGCAAAAGAAGAATGACAAATGAAATGCTTGATAAAATATTTCTGATTTGATATAACTTGAAAATTACAATATATAATTAAAATCAGATTTCTACTTCTTTTGCAAACACAATTTAATCACACACCCGGTATGCATAGCAGTTACATATAAGTCTGAAACTCATCAACAGCAATTAAGAAAATATATATATCTACAATTCTGGAACTCGCTGCTGAATCAGACAAAAACGCCACACCAGAGCATAATATTGTAGCAGCACTGTAGTGTCTTACTGTAGCAATACTGTAGCGTTTTACTGTAGTAGTACTGTAGCATTTTAGTGTAGCAGCAGGGAAAAACTTCTGATCTGCTCTATATAACCTCTGAAATGCACAAATAGAACCCCACGTGCCAAAAGATGAAGGCACAAACAACAATAAATTGTTCTCCAATGATAAACTTCAAAACCCTTGTAAATTCTTTTGATGAAATCTCCTCTCTTATACACAATTGCAGCCTCTGACATGAAGCTACCAATGATGCAGCCTTCAAGTGATCTTTCACACCCTCAGGTAGCAAAAACAATGAAGAATCTTCGTTCTCCAAAGACAAGAATTCTGAAAACCCTAGGTTTCCACCTTCAAGAGCTAAGCTCTCCCAAAAGCACATACTCCAATATCTTCAAATGATCAAATGATTGCTTTTCCATTTGCTTGTGGTGATTTATATACTCTCTCCAAAATGGGTCGATCCCTTTAGAGGCCTTTTAACTCATTAAAAATCATTAAATGCTTTTGATGTTGACTTTTATAATAAAACATTAATTATGACCCACATAAAAGTGCTTTTATAATTTAACTTAAGTCATTTAAATGACTACTTTAATCATAAAGTTATATTATATCATTATGATGCACTTTATTAAATGACTTTAAGTCATTAAGTGGCCCCATTCACATAAAGTGAAAATATAACATTATAATATGCACTTTATAATTAATTATTAATAAACTATTTGTAGAAACCCCTGTTCTCACCGATCTCTGAAACTGTTTGTTTTTTGCTTGTTTTTGACGTTTTTGGTTTTTTTGCATGACAAGTGAAAAATGCGATTTTGAAAGAAAATGATATAAAATCTCTAATAAATACAATAGGTCCAGATCTAACATAAAAAGACTCAGAAAACCACAGCTAAAGATTGTATTATTTTTCCACAGCTATTACAATGATAAATCTCTGACATGCAGACAAGATAAGACAAAAATATCAGATTAAAACCTGATTTGCAGCCAACTGTGAAAAGCCGTGAAATGGTACGGCCATCATAGAATCCCTCTTTCCCCTGCGCCAGATGATAGAAGATGATACCAGATGCATAGGCGCCCCCAGTTGTGAAGTCAGACTGCAAGTAGAGAAGGCGATTTGCCCAAGGTGAGATGGTACGGCTTTCTTGAAGGTACGGCCCTGCTGTAAGAAGTACGGCTTTAGCAGCAGCAAGTACAATTTGTACGGCCCTTGAGTAGAAGTCTCCAGATCTCAGGAAATAGGCGCCTCAGGAAGAACCCTTGGATGAAAACAGACTGAAAACCCTGAAGATAAATACTCTGTGAATGTTCTGTGATAACTTCGATTGAAGATATCTCTCTGAAAGCAATAGATCAGCTGATATTTCACACCCTCTGAACTGCAACACTGAAGATGGCTCGTTCTCCAATGCCTGTAGACAACTGAAACCCTTGGCTTCATTCTCCGGAAGAAGACTTGATCAAAAATCGATTTCATAACATAATGAGCTCAAATCCCAATGAAAACCCTTATATTCCTCAAAAGTTCGACTTTTCTCAATTAGGCATCATTTAAATAAATTCGAACTTTTCTTTTTAATTTTTCAATAGTCTCAATCTCACTTTTAATTATAAATTATAATTAAAAGTGGCCCCCTTCAATGATGGTCGACCCCTTGAGGCAATCACTTAAGTTATAATATTAATTAATATTATAACTTTATAATATTAGCTTCGAATAATTAATATTTAATTAAACAATTAAAATATTAATATCTTTCTCAATTTACGTCCGATTAACGAACCGTCTGAAGCTGGAGAATAAATGATTGATTTTGCACATTACCAAACCATACTGCTAAAAAATAGCAGGGGTACTCCGCTGAATGACTATTACTGCTAAAAATAGCAATTTAGGCAAATGGTGTCCGAATGATCCCGAATGAAAGCCAACTGGTAAAACTTTGACAACTGAAGCCAAGCCAAGCTCCATCAAGACCCTCTATCCATCCTATCAGCCTACAAGGGTCGCATAATAGGCTAATCATAAGCTTTGAGAGATGTCAACTGGAAGGGGACATTACAGTCCGCCCCTCCTGAAATTGCTTGTCCTCAAGCAATCTCAACTCCGGATGCTGTAAAATCTCCTCCCTCTCCCACGTAGCATCCTCCATTGGCAAATCTCTCCATTTCACCAAATAGTCCCTGATAGTCCTCCTACGCAACTGTCTCTCTCTGTACTCCAGGATAGAGTCAGGTACTAAAATCAACTTTCCCTCATCATCTAAGGGAGATAAAACTGCTGAAGGTACCACACGGTGTCCCAACGCCTTCTTGAGACGTGACACATGAAAAACATTGTGGACCTTGCTCTCCGCCGGAAGCTCTAGCTCATAAGCCACCTCTCCAACACGCCTCAGGATCCTGAAAGGACCATAATATCGTGGCTTAAGCTTCTCTGAACCACTCTTCCTAAGAGTAGACTGACGGTAGGGCTACAGCATAAGATAAACCATGTCTCCCACCTCAAAAGACCTCTTTGTCCTCTTCTGATCTGCATACTGCTTCTGCTGATTCTGTGCCTTAGCAATATTCTCCTTGAGAGCCTTCATAGTGTCCTGACTCTCCTGCAATAAATCTCCAGCACTCGGCACTCTACTGTCACTCAGTAGCAAATCCAGAAAGCTAGGCGCCTCATAACCGTACAACGCCATGAAGGGGGACATCTGAATGGTCATGTGGAAGGTAGTATTATAGCAATACTCGCACAGATATATCCACTTGACCCACGCCTTTTGCTGCCCTGCAATATAGTTCCTGAGGTAACCTTCCACCCATTTATTCACTATCTCCGTCGACCATCGGTGCGTGGTATGCGGTGCTCGGTGTGAGCTCAGTCCACAAAGTCTGAACACCTCACCTTATGACTCAAGAACCGACTATCCACATGGCTCACTATGCTCAGAAGCAACCCATGTAGTGCAGATACCTCACGGAGAAACCTCGCTACGTGTAGCTGTGGCCAAGTGGTGGTGTCGGGAAGGAAGTGGGCATGCCGTCGGCCCGATCCACAACTACATATATACAATCCAGATCCTTGGGCTTTAGGCAGCTTCGTAATGAAATCCATCGTGAGGCATTCCCCTTCCCTGCTCCGGGGAATCGGAGGTGGCTGCAATAATCCCGGATCGTGTTCTCCTGCATTACTGCGACAAGCGGGGCACTCACGCACATACTGAAGAACATCTGCCTTAAGTCCTTTCCATGTAAATCTCTCCCGAATCTGTCTGTACGTTTTGAAGTACCCGGGATGTCCTGCTGTAGGTACATCATGAAAGGCTCACATGATAGTGTTCTTCATCTCTGACCTTGGGATCAAATAAATCCTGTTCTTGTAGATGATCAAGTCATTCACAAGCGTGTATCTGGTGTCAACCATCGATCCCTCAACAATACTGGATGCCCAAGTATCCTTGGCATACTCTGCCACAATCAAATGCCTCCAATCCTCTGTAATGTGAACCATAGAGCTCAGATAAGGCCTGCGTGAGAGAGCGTCAGCCACTACATTCTGGGTGCCTTTGATGTAAGAGATATCAAAGTCATATGCCTGCAATTTACTCACCCACTTCTGCTGACGATCATTGAGATCTCGCTGCCCCAGGAAATGCCTCAAACTGTTGTGGTCAGTTTTAATGCAAAACTTACTTCCCACGAGATACTGCCTAAATTTGGCCAAGGCATGCATTATGGCCAGCATCTCCTTATCATAAATACTGTAGAGCCTCTCTGGTCCTCTGAGTTTTCGGCTCTCATAAACAATAGGGTGCTTGTCCTGCATAAGCACCGCTCCAATGCCCTCACCAGAAGCATCACACTGAAGCTCGAAAGGCTTCGAAAAATCTGGTAGTGCCAACACTGGACACGTAGTCATCAGCTCCTTGAACCTCACAAAACACTCCTGTGCCTCAGAAGTCCAACAGAATGCACCTTTTTTCAACAAATCCGTCATAGGTGCTGCATGTCGTGAATAACCATTCACAAATCTGCAATAAAAACCACACAAACCAAGAAATCCTCATAGCTGTGTAAGGTTCGCCGGAGTAGGCCAATCTATAATAGCACAGATCTTCTCAGGATCCATCTGCACTCCCTCTGCACTGATGATATGACCTACGTAGAGCAACTCGGTCATCCCCAAATCACACTTGGACTCCTTGGCGTACAAGGACTCCCTCTCCAAAATGCTGAGTACTGTCTCAAGATGAGCCAAATGCTCCTGCCAAGTCCTGCTGTAAATCAAAATGTCATCGAAGAAGACAAGTACAAATCTCCTCAGTAGTGAGTGGAAGACCCTGTTCATGGTGGACTGAAAAGTCGCTAGCGCGTTGGTGAGCCCAAATGGCATCACCACAAACTCAAAGTGCCCACAATGACAACGGAATGCAGTCTTCTCAACATCCTGCTCACGAACTCTGATCTGGTGATATCCTGATCTCAAATCTATCTTCGTGAAATAACATGCACCATGAAGCTCATCAATAAGCTCATCTATACGAGGTATGGGGTACCTGTTTTTGATAGTCCTCTTATTCAGGACTCTGTAATCTATGCACATGCGAAGGGTACCATCTTTCTTCTTCACTAGGACAACTGAAGAAGTGAATGGTGATTTACTCGGTCGAATGTGACCCATCGCAAGCAGCTCCTTGATAGTCTTCTCGATCTCATCCTTCAACCGCTTCGGATGCCTGTAAGGAGTAATCATGACGGGCTTAGCGCCCTCCTCAAGCTCTATAATGTGCTCAATGCCCCTGTCTGGAGGTCTCCCTAGTGGAATATCACTGAAAACCTTCTCATGCTTGACTCTCAACTGCTGAATGTCAGGATGATACTCAGTCTTATGCTGTCCCTCCTGTATAGGTGCCAGTGTGCACTCGGCAACCCACTCTACCATGTCATGCCGCATGAGTCTCTCCATCCGACGGAAGGAAATAGTCTTCACATTGCTGTCCCGAATGGCTTTCAGGATATGTGTCTTCCCATCCACATCAAACCGGATCTCCATGTCTTTGAGACGAAGAGTGACTTCCTCAAGGGAATGAAGCCACTTCATGCCCAAGACTAAATCAATATCTCCCATGTTTACCACGTAATAATCAGCCTTGAATTCATAGTTATTCAAGTGCAAGGGGAGATCCTTAATCATACGATCACACCTGAGAGTGTAACCATCTGCCACCTTAACCCTAATGCCTTCGAACTCCTCAATTATGAGTCCGCGCTTCTCCACAAATCTAGCATCAATAAAATTGTGCGTGGCTCCTGTGTCAAGAAGGGTGATGACCCTCTGTCCTGCCAAAACTCCACGAAGTCTAAATGAACCTTCCTGCTGAATGCTAGATAGTCGTGCCTCCTGAATCTGAAGCTCTGACTCTGCCTCTGCCTTAGGCTCTAAAGCCTCTGACTCTGACTCCTCAGAACTCTGCTACTGTTCGAAACTCTCAGATTTTGACTCCTCGTAATAAGCCCACATCACTCGATTGGCCTTGCCCTTAGGCCGCAAAGGACAATCATGGTTGGCATCATAGGGACCTTTGCAGTAGAAGCAAAGCTTCTTCCTGCGTAAATCATTAAGAGCCTCGTGATCCAAGGGTGGTGCTACTGATTTCCCCTTCGAGTCACTCTTAAAATCAGATCTCTGGTTATTCTTATTAAATCCTTTATTGTCCCTGAATGAAGAAGTGTTCTTGGAGTTGAATTTGCTGGAAGGTGCTGCCAACTCCATACTACGTGCCTTCTTCATAGCTTCCTGTAACGAAGGAGGATCAAAGGCTTTGATCCAACCTCTCAATGGTTCCATCAGTCCCTCCATGAAAAGCACTACAAGCCGCCTCTCTGATATATTAGGAACCATAACTGACAGTCGCTGGAAGTCACCTATGTAAGACTCCAAACTGCCACTCTGTCGCAACTGAGCCAAATCTCTGAAATAGGATTCTGGATCCTTCCTGTCAAATCGTTCCACCAACCTGTCAACAAACTCCTGATATGAGGTGATCCGATCGTGCTGGAGCGTCACCATCCCGTGGTGCCACCAGTCGTAAGCTACCCCCTCAAGATGCAATGTCGCATACCTGATAGCATCCCTCTCAGCCATAGGACGCAATGTGAGGAAAGTGTCTAGCTTACTGATCCAGGCCTGGGCCGTAACCTTGCCACTACCGTCAAACATCGTTAGAGTGAGTCTATTTGTAGCATGCTTCAGATCATTGTTCTGATGTCTAGGTCTCCAATCCTGTCGACCTCTGTGATGTTCTCTCCTCTGTGTGATGAATCGGTCAAAAGTGATCCTCTCTCTGACATCAGGTGGTACTAACTCCCACTCCTCGTTCGCTGCCATAAGTGTATTTGCGAACAACTCCTGATGCTCCTCATCGGCCTCCTATCTCACAAAAGTAGGCCTACTTGGCCTGTCTGCCGTCCGTGAAACAGTCCTAGGTGCTCTCTGTGATCCTGCATCACTCCTGTCCTCGTCACAATGTGGTGACAGTCTCCTCGGCGTACCTAATCTCTAGATTGCCACTGTCAACTGCTGTAGTACATCATTGGACTGCCGTTGACCTGCTCGTAAATCTCTAAGAGTGTGTAGAACCTCTGCATCATCTTGATCCCTAGGGTTTTGAGGAATCTCTGTTCTCTCAGCCATGGTACCCAGCTGCCTATTCAAACCCTGTTGCCTATCAATCAAGGCTCTCCTGCGAGTATAATACCTGTGAGGCCCAACCTCTTGTGGTTGCATAAGAGTGCTAAACCCTCAGGATGGCAGGATTTAGCTCTGATACCACTGTAGAAACCCCTGTTCTCACCGATCTCTGAAACTGTTTGTTTTTTGCTTGTTTTTGACGTTTTTGGTTTTTTTGCATGACAAGTGAAAAATGCGATTTTGAAAGAAAATGATATAAAATCTCTAATAAATACAATAGGTCCAGATCTAACATAAAAAGACTCAGAAAACCACAGCTAAAGATTGTATTATTTTTCCACAGCTCTTACAATGATAAATCTCTGACATGCAGACAAGATAAGACAAAAATATCAGATTAAAACCTGATTTGCAGCCAACTGTGAAAAGCCGTGAAATGGTACGGCCATCATAGAATCCCTCTTTCCCCTGCGCCAAATGATAGAAAATGATACCAGATGCATAGGCGCCCCCAATTGTGAAGTCAGACTGCAAGTAGAGAAGGCGATTTGCCCAAGGTGAGATGGTACGGCTTTCTTGAAGGTACGGCCCTGCTGTAAGAAGTACGGCTTTAGCAGCAGCAAGTACAATTTGTACGGCCCTTGATTAGAAGTCTCCAGATCTTAGGAAATAGGCGCCTCAGGAAGAAGAACCCTTCTGGATGAAAAACATAATGAAAACCCTGAAGATAAATACTCTGTGAATGTTCTGTTATAACTTATGATTGAAGATATCTCTCTGAAAGCAATAGATCAGCTGATATTTCACAGCCTTTGAACTGCAACACTAAAGATGGCTCGTTCTCCAATGCCTGTAGACAACTGAAACCCTTGGCTTCGTTCTCCGGAAGAAGACTTGATCAAAAATCGATTTCATAACATAATGAGCTCATATCCCAATGAAAACCCTTATATTCCTCAAAAGTTCGACTTTTCTCAATTAGGCATCATTTAAATAAATTCGAACTTTTCTTTTTAATTTTTCAATAGTCTCAATCTCACTTTTAATTATAAATTATAATTAAAAGTGGCCCCCTTCAATGATGGTCGACCCCTTGAGGCAATCACTTAAGTTATAATATTAATTAATATTATAACTTTATAATATAAGCTTCGAATAATTAATATTTAATTAAACAATTAAAATATTAATATCTTTCTCAATTTACGTCCGATTAACGAACCGTCTGAAGCTGGAGAATAAATGATTGATTTTGCACATTACCAAACCATACTGCTAAAAAATAGCAGGGGTACTCCGCTGAATGACTATTACTACTAAAAATAGCAATTCAGGCAAATGGTGTCTGAATGATCCCGAACGAAAGCCAACTGGTAAAACTTTGACAACCGAAGCCAAGCCAAGCTCCATCAAGACCCTCTATCCATCATATCAGCCTACGAGGGTCGCATAATAGGCTAATCATAAGCTCTGAGAGATGTCAACTGGAAGGGGACATTACACTATTACTTTATTAATAATGAAAATGGCATACTCCAAAAATAATCATTTCCCAATTCCCTATGAACTAAGGGATCAACCACTACATCCACTGCGCGTCCAACTGCCTTACTAAAAATAGTAAGGTTGGCCTCCAATACTCAACCCACTTACTATAAATAGTAAGTACCACAAACGGAACCAGAAACCATTGAATAGCCTAACCTTAGAAAATACCAACAATCAGGAGAGGTAAACGCTAACAACTGCCACCTGAAGAGCTCAAATAACTCCACAACAGGGTCCTCTCATCACCAATATTAGCCTACAAGGACCCAATGATAGGCTAAATCCTCTAACTCTGATGCACGCTCACAATGGGGACATTACATTTCAAAGCTCTTTCCAAGGTTATTTTTGCAAGTAGCTTTACCAATTTAAGGATGTCTATAATTGTCGACTGTATGCTTTCACCTTGCCCTAGAGGGATCTTGGTGATCAAAAAGTGGGCACAGCCAAAGTAGCATTATATATTTTACCCATACTTTTGCCAAAAACATATTTCCCTTGCAATTAGTTGTCATTTTTGGCTAAGTTGGATTCCCCATAAAAGATTTGGTGAAGTGAGGGGTATTTTGGCTCCAATACTCAAGCACCAAACAACCTCTATATACAGTTGTGAGCTTCCATGTACCTACAGGTATATCATAAGACCCCCTAGGATTTATTTTTCTCAAATCCTAGGTAACCATTGGCCTTATGTATAATGTGATGCACCAATAAGCAGTTAGTCCCAAGAAGTTACTCACTACATTCCTTGGGGACAGAATAGTGGATTATGGGTACAATCTTAACCCTTTGCAGTTAGCATTCTCAAATATTGGTCTAACACTATTTATGAATGGGATAAGTATATTAGTGAGCTCATAAACCAAACACACCCAATAGAGCCTTCCCTTTTTATCCCCACCTATGTGCTATCTACCCCAAATACAAATACATCAAATTCTTCTTGACAATTAGGTATTTAGCATGTGATCTACAATTATGAGTGTTCTCTTTGCATAGCAACCACTCTTCAATTTTTAGAATATTCTTCTAGATCTGCAGTTATTATAGCAGTATTGTGATCCATGGGGTTGGTTATCTAAAACAAGAGTACATCCATAAAGGATAGGAAAATGCACCACCGATGGTACATAACCAGTGTTCCACAGAGACATGTCCCCCCCAAAAAACCTCGCATTTCCTAGACAGGGATGTCTCGTAGACTTGGGGACTTGGGGGGGACGTCCCCCCACCAGCCCACCACCAGCGTCATTGTCTCCAAGACGCCACTAGGACTTTGAGGATGTTGGGGTGTCCTCAAGACATCTAGGGGACTCCTAGTTGTCTCCAAGATGTATAATTCTTATACTTATACATCTTTTTATAACTATTTTTTCAAGTACTCTGTGTATTTCAGCACCCTACCACTCCCCCGCCGCCATCCCCCTGCCGCCCCCAAACTTAGACCCCCCAACCTGGCGTCCCCGAAACATGTCCCTGCCATCCCCCCGTCCCCGTCCCCGAAACCCCGTGGAACACTATACATAACTCTCTACCAAGTGAGAAATTAAAGAAACTGGCCACATTTCCCACCAAGAGGGATCTAAAATTTCAAAACACTTTACATAACAATTTGTTTTTAAGAAACTAGTCAAATTTCCACCCATAGGGATCTAATATTCTTGGAAACCTAAGGGAAAAAAAAATTAGAATTTTGGGGCCAACTTTTACTCTTCCAATGGATTGTCTTATTACACTCGTCTCTTCAAATTGATCAATCTACCATCTAACTCTAGCAACCCTTTTGTTTGGGCTAGGACCAGCTTCTACCCCTTTCAATGATTGTCCCATTAAGCTCATCTCTTTGGGCTGGTCAATTTTCCATATAACTCCAATTACTTCTTTTTGGATCCTTCTCATCCCTACGGTGACAAGTTGTCCTCAAGACCAATAGGATCCACAGGAGCCCATTTGTGCAATCTTTTAATGAATGCCTTGATCACATATAAATGTAAAGTTAACCAAGGTTTAGCATTTGCTAAGACCAGCTTCCTGTTGACGTGGTTTTTGTGACCGCACCAAACAGTCGAAGAACAAAATAGTTTGAAGGCTACTCTGTTCTCTCTTGATCAAAGTATTCCGTGTGCTAAGATTGCGAGATAAATCACACGTTCAACTCCAAGGTTCTGAATACTTAGAATACCCTCAGTTGGTTGATGTGTATTGCTGTGTTCTTACGAGGGGACTTACACAATTGTTCAGACTTCTTGCAGTTAACAGTCAGTGTATGATTTGAAGGGGATTCTTGCGCGTATGATTTGGCAATGTAGTACGTTTTCCTAAAGCTAATCGGAAATATGCAGAAAGTAAAAAGTATAGGGCCTAAGAAACTTATACTCTATTCTAAATGCAGGATATGTGGAACTCAGTTTCGGCAGACTTCAACCAAATTTCACCTAGCCTCACGTCGGACAGCTTCAGCAAAATTGGTGCAATCTTCAAGGGGATAGCAAAGGATGTTCAGATTATAACTTAGCATACATACACCATCAAAACGACGCATATAGGTATACAAATCACAATCGAAGTTAGAATCAAGATAATTTCCAGTCAACCACGCAAGGCGAACTTATCATCAACAAGACGCTAGTGGTATGGAATGAAAGAAGCTACCTCAACAAAAATGCCACACATCAAAGTAAACTAATTGCATGAAGTTAAGCTACTTGGATCCAAAAGGAAGAAGAGACCTTGCTAGCTATTCATGACAAAGAAGAATTCCACCATCAATGAAAAGATCTATTATCATGAAAGTGTTACACAACAATCTCCACAAAAGTTTTCAAAGGGAAAACTTTCTTTCTTCTCCACACTATGCTAAGCAAAATGATCTACTATGCTCTACTCTCTAGCCTCTAAGCTCTAACGCAATTCTGACTCTGATCTAATCTATTACAAATGAGGGGGACTCCCCCTTTATATAGTTAGCCAAGTCCCAAAAGAAAGCTAGGGTTACAATCAATAAAGTGGCTAGAATCGTGCCACCTCAGCCCTAACCCTAAAAACTGCCAGAATAGGGAGTGGTACATTAAATGAATCAAAGATTCCCACTCACTCCCAAAAATAGTAAAGGCAATAAATGCCCACAATTAGTCTTCTAGAAGATCCTCGTCCAGCAGTGCGTTCCCATTCTCCTTCTCCCTAGTTGCAAACTCCACGAATCTGCGAAGTACAACCTCAACCTCCTGAACTGAAATGGGTGGAACACAATCTAGCTGAAACTCTAACACTGTGACTGATGTCTCATGCCGTGTACATGACTTTCTCCAAGCAGCTAAGGAATCCTGCGTGCTCTGAATCAAATTGGAGAAAGTGGAGGTATTCTCAAAGTCATCCTGTGTGAAGTTCTTCACCTCTGAAAAGAAAGGCACCAGCCTACCCCTCAAATTATCAACATTCACCTCATCTGGATTCAACTGCCTAGCAAATATGGCCTCAAAGGTATTCTGAACTCCATCAATGATATTGGCCATGGCCTTATGTATCCTGGCTGAATCCCCCTGTGCTGCATCGAAGAAACCACGTCCCGTGATTGCTGAAGAATACCATCTGGAAAAGTCGTATCTGTCATTCTCCTGAATGATGCCTCCATCAATCAGCAATCGCAAAGGGACATGCCTCAATGCCTCAAGACGCTGAATTACCTTGCCCTGATAGACAGAAGCATCGCCCCAAGCATGATCAACCGCCTCCATCCGTGCCAAAATACCAGAGGCCTGCTGAAAAGCAGAAGCAAGGTCCTCCATAAATTTCTCTGTCTCAACGCGAACCCCTGTGACCCACTTGTCTGCTTCCTGTGCCATCTTTCCTAACTCCATCAGGCCACTAATTGACTCTCTGGGTATCTCTGCTGGAGGCTCTATCACTGGAATATCATGCCCTCGAGAACGAGACAACTGTTGTACATACCCAATTAAAGCCTTGTGTTCTCTTTTCAACCTTTTGTATTTTCCTTCTTTCTTGAATAATCTGTCTTTGAGGGCAAGATAGGAGTTATCACACTCCTCTACAATCTGCACACCAGTGGGGCATCCTAAATCCAAAGTCGTGACCACATAATTCTCAGGTACTGCTTCATTTCGGTCACACTCAACTCGTGGCACAGCTACATGAAGGGTGCGAGAGCCATCTTCTTCAGTGGAAATCTTCGAAAACTTTCTTGCCTTCTTCTTCTGTGGAGGTGCACTGATCCTGTTCAAAAATTCTTCCATCTCAACTGCTGGATCAATCTCCTCACTGGGGCTTCTTCTCATTCTGTCCTTAAGCCAATCAGGCACATCATACTGTATATCAAAGGGTTGTTGTTCCTGTGCCTCTACTTCTTGAACTTGCTCAACCTCTACATCATTCTGGCGAGGCTCATCGTCCTCAAGTGGCTGAGTGTCTCCTGAAACAATATCATCATCATCGTTCATAGCCGCCTCTAACTCCTGCTGAAACTGAGGGTCAGTAATAGTCCCCTCATCATCCTGCTGATCAGCCCTAATAGGTGCGTTGACACTCTGGCCAACCGACTCTCTCCGTGGAGGCTGAATATTATCCTATACCACTTGCACCTGATTCAGTGCATTCCTTTGATCAGCAAATAAAGAGACCTCCTGTATACTTGGAGAACGTGTCTCCAATGGTGATGCAACTGTGACTCGTGGAGGTTCTAGCTGAGTAGGCTCCTGTCGAACTAGCTCTTTCCTTTTTGACTCTGGACCTCGTGTGATCTGTTTCTTCCTACCAGTGGTGGGCGTCCTGTGATCTCCCATCAAGTTGTAAGTCAAAGCAATTGACCTACTCTTCAACCTGTTTACTCGCCTATCAACCCATGCCCTAGTGAAGTCAGGACCGGAATAGAAAGTGTATCAAATCAGCAACCTCAGGCTCTGACCAATCTGGAGGTGGAAGTGGAGTATCTCGCACTGCTCATAATCCGGATGAACAACATCCATATCCTCGTTCACCTGGTCTGGAACCGGCACAACTTCACACTCCCTGATCAAAGTAATCGGCAACCGAGAGAACATCCTTTTCCTTACTTCAATTTCATCAGCTCGTCAGCCCAATAATCCTCAATGGTGGCCTTATGTTTAAACTCCTCTGACAGTACCCATTTGATGTTATGATGTGGGTCGTAGTGCTGTCGGCTGGTGTGGTATGAAAAGTGATAAAATTGAAGTTCACTTTCAGCCTCTCTAGCTGCCTGTATTGAGGGACACACCTCATCCGAGTTGCCCATGACAATTGGAAATTCTACTCCTCCCTTCTTCTTCTTTTGAATCTTATCATAGGCAAGCAATTGCCTAGAAATCTCTAGCATTAAAACTCTATCCGTTGGGTACTTAGGCAACCTATACGGATACGATGAAAAACCTTGCAGCCTTATGTAAGAAAACCTTGGAAACTGCATAAACCAGCACCCATACCTTTCAATCAATTCCTGGGCTTCCCTCGAGATTCTGTGGTGCAACCGCTCCTGAGGCAATCTCGTGATATGCATGGTGAAAGCATCGTTGACACGCTTGTAATGAGTGGTGCTTGCCAAATGCAACTGCGGACAAGCATCATATATTTTAAACTGGTGGGAGCCACAACCGACAGGTTCCTTGTAAGAGATCCCTCTGTACTTCGTCATACGTGCCAACATATAGATGATGTAAGAGCTCATATAAAATGTCTTTGTCCTTCGGAGGCCCAGGAGCTGCTCGTGCAAATTATCACTTATCATCTCGGCCCAATTGACATAATCCTTCCCTTCTAGCACGAGATTGATGTAGTAAAACATCCATGGCTCAAAAATAAAGGACTGTGCACATCCACCAACTCTGCTCAGCATCATGATGAGATCACAATATTCTTGTTTCAAGTCATCCGCAATGATTTGCTTCGGCAGCTTCGTTCAAGAAGGCTTGGGAGTGCTCATCCAGTGAGTGTTAATTGTCTCCGTGCATCTCTCGAATGCAGAAGCATACATCCGCTCAGCTCGCTCTCTGGATTTATAAACCATGTTCCTGTGCACCGGGATCCCGAAAGCTTCACCAATGGCTGCCGGAGTAAGATTGGCTAGTACTTGGCCATTTGGTGACATAATCGATCTGTGATGCTTCTCATAATAATTGGCGCACTCCATTATCAGCTCCGAACACTGAATGGCTGGTGGGAAACCAGCAGCTGCATATAACCCGCTTCGAACAATATTGTGCGAAGTGGTTGAAGGTCGATGACTTCCAATCCCCAACATTCTGTTCTTGAAGGCCTCCAGGTTGACGGAGCCCAAGTTGGTGTCTATCAGCTTGCCCAACTTCGAAATGAACTTTGATTCTGGCATGAATGTCTTACTCAGTTTCTTGATCATAGCTTGCCTGGATGCACCATTGTCCTTGTCAGTCGTCCTTGCCTCAGCCATCTGCAGACAGTAAACATTCATCAGCAATTTAGTTTATAAAATAAGACATTGTGTAGGGGCTGCAGTCGACTTCTAGAAGCTGCAATAACTTCTCATTTGCAAACCTCAGCTTCTTCTCCAATAAAATCGAACTTCAACACTTAGAAAAGGCTTCTAAGTAAACTTCAGTGACTTCACTATTCTTCAGCAACTCCAATCAGCAATCAGCAAGTTCGTACTTTTTAAATTCTCAGCAATTTCACCTCAAGGCGTCCTTTTTCAAATGCAGATTTGGATACTTCCAGCAACTTGCAAGTGCGCCCCTCTTAGCTCTGGCAACTTCAAATTTCAATCAGCAACAAATTAAACTCTAGCAATCAGCAAGTGCGCCCTTCTTGACTTCAGCAATTCTCCAACACTTGCACTGGCAACTCAAGGCATCCCTCTCAGCTCTCCTCAGACTTAGCAAAAATTTCGAACTTCAAGCCTCAGCAATGCTTAGCAACACTCTCAAGAACTAGTCGACTTCTCCAGCTGTGAAAAGGAAGTGAATAAGTTTCAGCTCTTATAGCAAGAATTGAATTCTAGAAGGAGCCAAGTATAGGCAGTGCATTTAATTTCCACTACTCCACTTCGAGAATTTGAATTTCCCTCTCTAGTGTTTCTGACACTTGTCTCTCGACGTCAGGAATCTTGTTCTTCTAGAAGTTCAACTTTGACTGGCATCTTTGAATTTATTTTTAATTTAAATTCATCTTTTTAATTCACTAGCCAGAACTTTGTCACTTGAATTCGAATTTAACTCTTCTTCAGCCTTGGAAAGTTCATCATCGGAGAATTCAAACAAAATCATCAAGGCAACTCACTTCAAATTTGAATCACTCGGAGAAATTCACTCTGAAAACACATTTTATTCACTCTGCCTTAGAGAATTTTAAATTTTCCCTTAGGAAAATTCACAATTTGAGCACTGATCAAATTCTTCACTGAAAAAGTATTGGCGAAGTGCGGAAGACTTGGAAATCCATCTATCATCGCAAATGTTCAGTACCCAGAAGAAAATTTTCTCCAGAATGCTTTGAATCCATGTGTACCCAACAAACGGGTTCATTTAATTTTTAAATTTTGAACCTTAGAAAAATATTATTTTCATCAAATTAAATTCATTCTTCGCCCGTGATCATCCTGTGTTGCTCCAACTTGAAGAACTTGAATTCATCCTGCATTATCATCGTTCTGACTTCATCACTGAGAAAATTTGCTCGTGCTTCACGAAGGAAAATTTCACCACCTTGAGCTCTAGGCGTATTTTCTAAGGGAGAAATTTTATTTTTTTTTGCCTTAGAAAATATTTGAAGTCATCTCTTGGGAAAATTTTGCCTTAGAAAATTTTCGCCTTAAAATTTTTATTCAATCCCGCCTGTGAGAAAAACACCAACTTCACTTAAAAAAAATTTATTCATGCCTAGCACAATTTATTTCTCATTCACCATTTGCATTTTACTTCACACTTGCAAGGCAATTTTATTTAAAATTCTAACGCCTTAGAAATATTTCATTTTTCTTCACTCAACATCTTAGGCGCATTTTGTGTCTGAAGGAAGATATTCATCTTGTGCTTAGAGGTCTTCATCACCCAGTACCTTCAACGCCTAGAATATTTAAATTCTTTCACCTCACACATATTACCTTTCCTTGGCGCATTTCCCACATATTACCTTGGGCGCATTTGAGACTTGAAGAGGAATAACGCCTAGCATTCACCACCCTTCACCACGCCATGAAGTGTTTTACTCACCTTTTATCTCATCACATTCACTTTTACCATCTTAACTTGGGCGCATTTAGACATGCAAGAAGGATGACCCTTCAACTTCCATTTTTTTGTCTCTACCTAACCTCTTTTGGGCGCATTTAGGCATGTATGAGGGATGAAAATCTTTGACTTGTTTGACTTCTTCCCCCTTGGGCGCATTTTAGCATAGCTGGTGGATGAAACTCATAACCACGCCTTGGAGTGACCCTTCATCTTCCTTGTTTTCGTCTTGACATGCATGTATTTGGGCGCATTTTGCCTATGGAGGAGGATGAATATGTTTGACCACTTTGACTCTCTTGCAATTTGGGCGCATTTTAGCTCTTGAGGAGGATGGGCGCATTTTGAGGGTGGTGGAGGATATTCATACTTAGAAAATTTTCAACTTTCCTTCCTCAAGTTGGGCGCATTTTCATGTAGGTGAGGGATAAAAATTGTTGACTTTCCTTTGACTTTCTCTAGCTTGGGCGGATTTTGGCCATGGTGGAGGACGAGCTCAACACTCAGAAATTCTTTGATGCTTCTCCATCAACTTGGGCGCATTCTGCCATGGCTGCAAGATGGAGTTCCAGACTTAAAATTTTTTTCTCATTTTCGCCAGTTTTCATGCCCTGCTATTTATAGTAAGCCTTCCGATTTTGCATCTCCAAAGCTCGGAATGATTTGAAATTTTGCACACTGCATCCTCATAACCTTGTTGTTCTGTCGACATTGCCATTTTTAGCTGACCCTGCTATTTATAGTAAGCCTTCCGATTTTGCATCTCCGAAGCTCGGAATGATTTGAAATTTTGCACACTGCATCCTCATAACCTTGTTGTTCTGTTGACACTGCCATTTTTAGCTGACCCTGCTATTTATAGTAAGCCTTCCAATTTTGCATCTCCATTTCGAATGATTTGAAATTTTACACTGCATCCTCATAACCTTGTTGTTCTCATTTTTAAAGAGGCTTTTTTATTTATGAGTATTCCGATTTTGCATCTCCGAAGCTCCGGAATGATTTGAAATTTTACGCTGCATCCTCATAACCTTGTTGTTCAACCTGCCATTTTAGCTCCTGCTATTTTTAGCCCATTTCGGAGGTGATTTACTATAAATAGTAACGATTTTTTGGCTCCATATGATTGACTTGAAATTTGAATGAGGCTCCTCGCGTAACTTGTCTATTGGCGTTGGCGCATGCACTTTACTATTTTTTAGCCGGTTTCCAAAATGACTTACTATAAATAGTAAAGCCGCGTTGACTTGAAATTTTACCCGGTGGATAGCTTGAAGGATCGTCGGCAGGGTGGTTTACACCGGGTTGCGAAAATTTCTGACTTTTGCCCTTCTTTCGAGGCTCGAGTTGGAAACCCTAATTAAGCTCTGCATGCGTCAAATGATCTCTGTTTCTCTTACGTTTCTATGTCATTTTGCATCAGTTCATGATTTGAAGCTGGAGGTGGCTGGCGACACCCGTAAATAGTAAGTTCCTTTAATAGTGATTAGCTCCAGACATGCTTACCACGCTGCGAAAAACCTTCGGGAATTATGCAAAAGAAACCACGGATATGCAAACCCTAAAAATAGCCTCGGAAGGTGAACTCTGAAAGTTATCGTCTCACTTTGCATGTTATCTTTGTCGCGAAGGTCTCGAAAAACCAGAAGGAATATCCGGACATGCAAAGAAAAACTCTGCATCTGAACCCTGAAAATAGCCTCGGAAGGTGGACTGCTAAAAATAGTAAGTTGTCTGTTTCTGCTCAAATTTTGCACACAAGCAGCCTGAGGTGCTCTGAATGCCGTGTGACTGTTGGAATCTCAAAAAGGCTGACTGATTGCCTGTAATTGCACACTTACTAAAAATAGTAAGTTCCTCAGAATCGGATGAAAATTCGCTGGGAGCGTGCTGGAAACATGCTGACAACAATGTTAAGCTCAATTTTCAATTTATTCACCCTATTCGACCTTGGACTAACCAGGAAAGATGAAACCCTAATTTTCAGACTTGGCCAATTTCACGCTTAAATTCACTGACGGGCGCAACCCTCGAAAGGCAAACATCAGAAAAGAGACAGAGCGAGAGAGAGAGAGAGAGAGAAAAACCCAAGCCAAAAGACCGGAATGGAGCAAAATTTAGGGGGTCCCCATCTTGGATGGGGCGATGTGTGAAAAGGTCACAACACTTCCCCAACTCTCCCTCAAAATGGACCAGCTACTCTTTACTACAAACAAAGACGAAACTTCCTCTCCTACAACAAGTTCCTTCTTCCACAATCAAGGTGGCCCTTCCCATCCCCCTAAACTAGAGCTTCATAAATGTGATGGTACAAATCTCCCTAATTGGTTGGCCAAGGCCAAGCAATATTTTGACTTCTATAAAATTCCCCAGGATCAAAAGCTCTCCCTTGCCTCTTTTCACCTGGAAGTGGTTTCAATGATTGGATAGAACTCACTCACTTCTCACCCGGTCAGAATCTTGCAAGAAATTCCTAATCCATTTTGGCCCTAGTTCCTATCATGGCTTTGTTGGTGCCCTCACTAAACTGTGCCAAACACATTCAGTCAAGGAATATAAAAGTGGGTTTGAGAAATTAGGCAACTAGACACATGGATTGGATCTACCATTTTTTTTAGTTGTTGCATTAATGGTCTCAAGGAGGATCTTCAAGAAAAGGTTCTCATGTGTAAACTAGATTACTATTGAGATGCTCTAGCCTTGGCACAACTTAGAGAAGACAAACTGGCAACATAGCAAAAATTAGCTAGTTCCTCTTTCAAAACTAAAAAGAAGACATGAAATAAAGGAACTAAACCCCCCATAATTCACGAACTCTCTCAAGAAGAGATAGCAAAGAAAAAGGCTAAGGGACTTTGTTCTAATTGTGATAAAAATGGGAAAAGGGCCACACATGTAGTGAGCAACACTTCTATCTAATTGTCTCTACCATGCTGCCTAGTCACTGAGGAATTTTCAAAAGAAAAAGATGAGTTTGTTTCCCCAAAACAACAGTCCACTCATAATGCCCATATTTCTATTCATGCTTTGGCTAGGCTTTCTTCCCCAAAACACTTAAGGTCATTGGCTATATCAAAAGACAAAAGATAGTGGTTTTGGTAGATGGTGATAGCAATCATAACTTAACAATTTTCAACCACTTATACTACTATGTCTATGCTTGCAATAATTTTCAAATTATGGTGACCAAAGGTCATACTTTGTCTTGTCACGGTAAGTGCCACAATGCCAAGCTTACAATGGGAAATTATTAATTGATCACAAATATGTTTACTCTTTCCTTAGGAGAAGCAAATGTGGTATTGAGTGTCCAATAGTTGCAAACCTTAGGCCCAATCACTTGTGACTACTCCCAGCTTTGGCTCAAATTCCACCATGATGGTCGTGAGTATACATTATAAGGATTGAAGGCAAGCAAAGTTTAGATGGCTAACTCCCATCATATGTAAAAATTATTGAAGAAGGGTGGTTTGGTGTTCTAGCCCAATTTCACTCATCGAAGGCTCAACTTCTTCCTCCTTCTCATTCATTGGATTTGCAATGCCTCCCTAAAAAGTATCAACTAGTATTTTGAGGAACCCAAAGGATTGCCTACTACACAATCCCATGATCATTCCATTCCCCTCATCTCAACTAACCACCTTCCAGATATTCAGCCTTATCAGTACACTTTTGAGCAAAAGAATGAAATTGAATAAAAATGGTAAGGAGCTCCAAGAGCTACGTATCATTCACCCTAGTAACAATCCTTACTCTTCACTAGATATATGGGGGCTGGCAGATGTTCCCTGATTTCCATGAACTCAATAAATTAACCATCAAGGATAAATTTCCTATCCTTGTTATTGATGCTTTGCTAGATGAGGTCTCAAAAGCTCATTTTTTTACTAAAATGGATCTTTGTTCAAGCTATCACCGAATTCAGGTCAAAGAAGCTAATATTTCAAAAACTGTGTTCCAAACTCACAAAGAGCACTATGAATTTTTGGTCATGCCCTTCAGCTTACCCAATGCCCCCTCTATTTTTCAAAGCCTCGTGAATACATTATTATGTAGCTACTTTGTACTATCCCCTTCTTTGACCTAGATGTTCGAGGAGATATTATTAGCCCGTTTTATTCCCATGGGCTAATTAGAAGAATTAAATAAGAAAATATTTTTAATTAATTAAATTAAGTTGCCTTAAGTTGTTGTGGTGACTTTATTAAATTATTTAATTAATTTTTATATAGTAAATAAGTTAAAAGCAAATATAAAATAGTCACTTTATGTGGACAAAAAAGGTTATTATTTTAAGAAAGATGAATTTTAAATTAAACTTCTCAAAACCTCTAACGAAATTAAAAAAAGAAATGAAGGAGCTTGTTTGCACAACTTGGACATTTTATTTCTCTCATTTTCAAGTTTGGACTGCGAATTCAACCATGAACCCTAGGACAAAAATCCTAGAGGTATTTGGCTTCAAGCATGAAAGATTTCTCCCTAGTTAGATTCATGGTGGATTCAAACAAGATTCATGATTGTGCTTGATTGAAGAAACAGGGTTTTATTTACAATTGTCGGCTTTCGAATATCCACGTACAAATTTATTAGGATTTGCAGGAAAATAATAAATTTGTGTGGTGATGTGTGAAAATAGTGATATAACTAGAAAATACAAGTGTTGTGTCTGCAAGTGATATTGGACAGAGATCTTGGTGTTGTGTGTGATTATGAAAGAAAGAATAAAATTTATTTATTGTTTGCTGAGCTGAAAACCCAACCGTACCCTTCATGCAATTCCAAAAAGTGTTGTACACTTCTTATATTCCTTACCGAGAAAGAATTGATGCATGAAGAAGGCATGTAAGCCTTAGTTAATTCCAAAGCAGCCACTTAGTGAAGGTTAAGGCCATCGCAGCACTTGAAAAGGAGTTGCAATATATAATAAGGTAGCCGTACCATATATTGGAGGAGCCACACAAAGTCTTGGAGGCCATACAGTCAAGTGAAATCATAAAAAAAGGGTTGCTAATTGGGTTTTGACTATTCAACAATATAGGTCAGCAATTTTGTTATGAATAATGATGATTTAAATAAGATACTGCTGCTGTAAAGAATTTTTAGTATATTATTTTTATAACAGCAATACAGAGAAGTATAAAAAAGTTTGTTTGTTGATCATTTATGCAATAATTTTGTATACATAAAGTATTATCAATATTTGGGACTGGGAATTCAATGCTATGATGATTATTTAAAATGTTCCTTCAAACAAATTGAAAATCAGGCTCAAATCAGCTGAATGCAAAACTATTTGACGAAATGTCTATGCATCATAAACTGTGAAAATTCCACATTTTTGGTTAATATTTTGAGACAGTATATTACAATGGTATCAGAGCAGAGTATCCTACCAGCCTATTTGAGCCACTTTTTGTTAGCAGAAATTTCTTATGCAGCCAAGGGGTTCTCACAGATATTATTTTCTCAGAAAGCCAAATGATCTACCAAAGCAGTTGGAAATTGACAAGGAAGCTTCTATTGCAGATTTGTTTGGTGAAGGTGTTACTAGAAACATGGGGGATAGAAGAGAAAACAATGAGTGCAGTACTATGCAGATTTTGAATGATCTTGCTAGAGGACAGCAGCAACTAGTGTAGCTGATGACACAAATGAAGCAACATATGAACACAAATCAGACCAATGGAGGAAACAATGGGGAAGGTAGTCACACAAACATACCTGTTAATAACCATTCTGGAGCTACTACTGGAGCTACTTCTAGACTCTTGATGCCTACTTTCTTGCAAAATGATGCAGGGGAAAACCAGCAAAATGTGGAAGAGGGTTTTATAGATTGGCTATATGAGTATGAGGCATTAGGTGATGAATTTCAAGCTACTATGTCTTTACAAGATTTTTGTCAGCTCAAGTTAAGGAACAGGCCTAGAGATAGGGGTCCTAATAGCAAGGATTTACAGAAAAGGTTAGGCAAGCTCTCTATTCCTACTTTTGATGGCTCTAGCAAATGCACAACTAGATCATGGGTTCAAAAATTGGACACTTGTCATTGAACCCTATATTTTAAAATGAGGCTATCAAGTATGCTACTTTGCGCTTGGATGGTGAGGCTCATGAATGGTGGTGTCATGGATTAGTAACATAAGCTATGTTGAGTTCAGCCAAAAGCTTATAGATAGATTTGATAAGAAAGATCCACATCTGCACTTTAGGAAGTTAGCACAACTGAAGCAGAGTAGTACCATTGATGCTTACATTGCATATTTTCAAAGGCTTGTTATGGTTCCAGATGTATCAAAGAGGAGGTTGATAGTACTCTTCATTGAGGGTTACCAAAACCTCTCCGTGGTTAAGGCCTTTGATCCTCCCACTATTTAGGATGCTATTAAGAGGGCTAGGAACATGGAGTTCTCAACTCCAAAAGCAAAATTTTAGTCTAAGTTCCCCCACCTAAGAAAGACAAAAGACCTTTCTAGAAGGAGTTGATGATGTGATTTTCGTGACCGCACCAACACAGAATAAAGTTTCCCAATAGATACACTATCCTCTCTTGAACAAAGTTTCTTGCATGCTAAGATTGCGAGATAGATCATACATTTAACTCCAAGGTTCCTTCATGCAATAGAATACCCTCAGTTGGCTTGATGTGTTTTGCTGGTATTTCAAGGGGGACTTACACAATTGTTCGGCAGTTGACAGCAGACAGTGAACTAAGGGCTTTCATGTAATTTGAATGATTTGGCAAGTGAGCACAAGTTTCCTAATTCTAACTAGAAATGAACTGAATTTAAAATGAGTGTAGGGATAAGAAGGTTCTAATCTACTCTAAGGCGTGGGACATGGCGATCAATTCTTACAGACTTCAACCGAGCCTTGCTTTGCCTCGCTTCAGACAGCTTCCACAAAACCGGTGCAATCTTCAGAGGAGTAGCGAAAGGTGTTCAAATTATAACTCAACATGCAAGCACCATCAAGACGATGCATACGAACACGTGAGTCACAATTGAAGTTAAGTTTGAAAAGTAATCCAGTTGACCACGCAGGGCGAACCCACCATCAGCGAGCCCGCTAGTGGTATGGATGAGCGAAGTCTTGCTCAAATCGAGCACCACATTCCACAATTACTAATTACTTGCATGAAATGAAATCTACTTTACTTCAAGCTACTTTAAGATGCTACGTGAATTGGAAGGACGAAGAAGCCTCAACAACTACTCATAACAAAGAAGAAATCACCATCAATGAAATTTTTTTTATTATGAAAGCATTCACGACAACTTCTTACAAAGTATTTAAAGGGAAGACTTTCCTTCCTTTTCAATGTAAACTATACTATCAAACTATTCTACTTTCTACTCTATCAATTTCTCTCTACTCCTTCTCTGCTATCCTAACTCTGATCTAATGAGATACAAATGAGGGGGGATGCCCCTTTTATAGATGGCCCAGTCCAACGGACGGCTCAGATTACAATCGGTTGGATGGCCCAGATCGTGCCACCTCAGCCCTAAACAAGATTCACCCTAAAAACCGCCACAAAGAAGAGTGGGGTATTAAATGAGCAATTAATGGCCACCATCTTCTAGAAGATTCCCGTCCGGAAACGCGTTCACACTATTCCCTTTTTCCGACTGCAAACTGCCTGAGTTTGATCATCATGGCTTTAACTTCTCGAGAGGGTATGGCAGGCACATTCTCGATCTGACTCCAAGGCGACAACTTCTTTTTCCTGCTCAACGATGATTTTCCTCCTAGATGTTGTTCTTCAACTTTGAAGTTCTTGAGGATCATCTCTAACCTTTGGGCCTTCATCTTTTTCTTTATCCTGGACTTAGAAATAGTTTCTTGTCTTGAACTTAAACATTTCTTCTCTGCCACTTGAGTAGGGCACATACTAAGTCTCAACACTTAGCCATTTCTTGCGATTTTTCTTCCTTTGAGGTTGAAATGTAATCTTAGAGTACTTGCTCCATCTTCCTCAGTCATCATGCCTCGCCCCAACGTTCATTCTACAAAACAAACAAAAGAAAAGCATCAAAACACTTCATAATATAAATTTACCCCACTTCAATGTTCGAGTGGTTCATCATTTTTCCCTAGCCAACTTTGCTTTCTTCATGATCTGTAGGCTGGGGCATATAACACCTGTGCATCAAATTTTAATGCCTTAGACAAATTTCATCTTCCTCCAGGGCGTATTAAAGAGATGCATTCTTAAAATCATCTTTGAAAGTGCTAGCTTCAACTGCATCTTCTTCACTTTTCCGGCTGACATTTCATCCAACTCTGGCTCGAGCAAAATGTTTCATTAGGAATTTGATCAAAAATTATCTAGGCATCCAACTTCAAATTCATCCGCCAAGGCGTTTTTATGTCAACAACGCATTTTATTCCTTGCCTTAGAAAATTTCTCAAATTTTCCCTTTAGAAAATTCATTGTTTAAGTGCCCATCAAATTCTCCATCTCAAACTCCTTGGCGAAGTGCAGAAGACATTGAAATCCACTCCTTGTCGACAATCTTCAATACCCAGAAGAAAATTTCTTTCGGAACTTGTTGAATTCATGGGTATACAACGAACGGGTTCATTTAATTTTTCTTGAATTTTGAACCTTAGAAAAAATAATTTTCAACAAATTTATTCTTGTTTTTCACATCTGTGAGTATTTCTGCTCTGACTTGAAAATTTCTTATTGACCCTGTGCAGCTGGCATCATCTGACTTCATCTTTGGCAATTTTGTTCATGTCTTAAGAAATTTCATCACTTCACCAGACTTAGGCGTTTTTCCCAAGGAAGAAAAATTTTGTGCCTTAGAAAGATTTTTAAATCACTTAGCACATTTCGAATTTTGCCTTAGAAATTTTTTTATTCACTTCAATCATCTTGTCTGTGGTGAGGAATTTTATCAATTCACTTGGAAAATTTTAATGCCTGGAATGCATATGTCATGAAGAATATATTTTCTCCCAACGCCTAGCAACCTTCATCACCCCTTGAGCACATTTCATACTTTTAGAGGACTTATCTCCACGCCTTAGTTATTTTATCTTTATTCATATCATTTTGCACTTGGCGCATTTCATGTGTCATGAAGGATATTAGCCATGCTTTGGTAACTTTTCACTTTGTTCAACACTAACACCTTGGTAATTTAATTTCACCACCCTCATTTTCAACGCTTTAACTCTTTTGTCTTCACTTGCCTTGATTTAGGCGGATTTTGCATGTCCAAGAGGATGAAAGTCTTCAACGCCTAACATGTGACCTTTCAGCTCCCTTGTTTTGTCCTTATATGCCCTCACTTGGGCGCATTTTGCATGTCCAAGAGGATGAAAGTTTCAACGCCCTTGCTTTGACTTTTCTTCCTTGCTAATCTTGGGCGCATTTCTTATAGTGAGGTGGATGAAGCTTTATCTTCTTCTTAGCTAGGCTGGGCGCATATCATGTATGAGGGAGAATGAAACTTCAACGCCACCTTTGACCACCTTGGACCCCTTATGAACTTGGGCACATTTGGCACCTTGAGGAGGATAACGCCACCTTTGACCACCTAGGACCCCTTATGAACTGATTGAATCTCCCTTGTAGCCGAGTTGCAATGCTTGATGCAAGCGATTACGAACTCGAGACTCTGAACTGGGATAGGAATAGACGTTGTTGCAAGAAGTCCAGAGTGCCTCAAGTTTCTGATGGTAGTGTTTCCTATGCTCTCCAAAGCGTGTAGATCAAACACCGGCTTGATATGATGCAAGTTTGTCTCAGCTGTTTTGATGAAATCATGGTAGAGAGTTGATTTGGTCTTGAAATCATTAGGAGTGTATTCCATTTCGAAAACCTTGAAGAATGACTGTAAACTCGCCTAGGTTCAGACAAGTTTTGAACAACTTACTATTTTTAGAATGCTGGTTTTTCTTCCTCCAACGGACAAATTTTTCAAAAATTTTCTGAGATATGGGTTTTGCTCAGAATTTTGTTGCAAGACAACCCAGATCGTCCGTTTTTGACAATTTTGAAGTTAGACTAAAAAAACAGCAAACCCTAATTTCTTCAATTTTTTACAAAAAAAAGTTGGCACCTGGGTTTTGTTCATAATGTAATTAGAAATGGACCCAGTTGATCAAATTTGAAAAATACTGAGGGCTGAACGAAAAAGCAGCCAACCCTAATATTTGAAATTTGCTTGAAAAACGCTGAGATATGGGTTTTCTTCAGAAGGTTGTTTTGAGAGAACCCAGATGATCAAAAATTGAATATACTGAGGATTTCATTGACATGCAAATAAAAAGCAGCTGCTGCAATTTGAGAAAATTTCTTGAAAAATTCTTCAGAAGAATAAGATGACAAGACCCAGATGGCTGAAAATTGAAAATCTTGGCCTTCTTCAAAAATTTGTTCTTCTGGATGAAAAAGCATGAAAAAGTAAGGCCTTATGCTGCTGGTCTGAAAATTTTGATGAAGAATCAGCAAACTTGAGTTCTTGTATCATGAAAAATTTCTCCAAACTTGCTGCTCCAACTTTCTCCTTGGGATGCTACCTGCAATAATGATGAAAATTGCATTGAAGAGGTGTATTAAATAGACTTAAGGTTTGAAATAGGTCTTCTTTCTTTTCCTTTAATCTTCAGAAACCTTAAAATTGGCCTGTTCAATGAACTTGCACATTCTCTTCATCTCACAATTTTGAAATTTTTGAAATTTTTGAAAATTTCACTAAGGCATTGAAAGTTGGGCGCCCTTCTTGGCTAGAGGTGCCAACTTGCTCCAGAGATAATCATTTTTTTGGAATTTTCGACTTTTCACAATTTTGACCGCCTACTTTGACCTTGATCTATGGCTTCCAGATTGATCCGACAAGCGAGTTGAATGATTCATCACAAAGCTCAACTAAATCTTGAAAGATCATTCTGGAGGCATCTTCAACTAGAAACTTCGTTAAGGCCTTCAAAATCATGGGAGACTATTTCCTCCAGGGGCGCTCATGTTAACAAGTGTAAGAAATTTTTTTACATTTTTCAAGTTTCTGGTTTATCTCCTCTGCTTCAAAAGATTTTACAGTTTCGGATGATCTAGGCATCAGACGGATTGATGGCTGGACTCGTTGCGGAGCTGAGAAGACTCTGACAAGGGTCTTCTGGGAATGTTGACTGTAGAAAAGTCCATTAGAGGCATCAAAAGCTTGGGCGCCCTTCTTGGCTGGGGGCGCCCAACTTCACCATACTTAGAATATTTTCTTGTATTTTCACCTTGTTTTTGAATTTTGAAATTTCACTCTTGTCAAACTCTTTGTTCAGCCTTCTACATTTGACGACTGCCAACTCCGATTGACGCGTTGATGATCTCATTGGAAAGCCTGTTCAAATCTGAAGAAATCACGCTGGAGGTTCTACTAGCAAATTTCCCTGTTTAAGCCCTCAAAATCAAGGGTGCCTATCTCCTTCTGGGGCACCCATCTCAACCAGACAGCCATTTTCTTGATTTTCATCTTTGAATTCAAACCTTCATTTTGTACCTTCAATTTTGATCTGGATTTGTCGGAGATTGACCAGTCAAATGCACTGATGATGACATTTGCTGCGAAGCAGACTGAATTCTGAAGAGATTGATACTATCCACAAACCCTAACTGTTGGATTTATCCTTTCAAAAAGTTGGGCGCCCCTGGGCACTTGGGGCGCCCAAAGTTCCCAGACTTAGTCAAATTTTGGTGATTTTCATGTTTTTCATTCTAACTTTTGTTTGGATCCTCCCTGTTTGTTCTTGAATTCCGGATAATTGGATGATCTGATGATTGTACTGTCGGATTTGTTGCGGAGCTAAGAGGAAACTGAACAACTTTGCTTCGAGGCTCAAACCCTAATTTCAACATTTGATGCCCTAAAAAGATGGGCGCCTTTCTCCTTCAGAGGCACCCAAGCTAGGCAGACTTAGTCAATTTTCCACAAATTTCACCTCCTTTCTCATTCTTCGTGCGTGTTCTTCAACTCATCTTCTGTTCAATGCTTGCGTGTTGGACCTGACGCCTAGCAACTAACTGACCTCCATTGATGACTTTTGAAGCTCCCGAAATGCTTTTTGAAATTGAAAAAGCAAAATAGACCCATTAGGGTAAAACTAATCGTTTCTTGATTCTAACTGCACCAGCCTGATGAGGAAGTAGTTTGAGCCAATCAAAATCAGTTTGAACCCTAACGGACCAACTTTCTATTTCTAAAAAGTTTTACTGGTATCCATTTCGAAAGAAACCCAAAAAAGTTACTATTTTTAGAAAATTTCTAAAAATAGCAATTTTCCTAAAAAGTAGGGATGAAAAATTGAGATCTGGGTTTTGTAGATTAGGTCGCTCTGAGCAGAACCAGATCGTCAAATTTTGGAAATTTCACGTTTTTACCCCTCATGCAAGACACGCACACCCAAATTTTGACCTTTTTGACAAATTTAACAAGATTTTACTCATTTCTTCAAAATGTCTAAGTGTAGCAAAAATTTTAAATTGGGGTACAACACACAGGATTCACGATTGTGCTTAATCGAAGAAACAAGGGTTTATTTATAATTGTCGACTTCCGAATATCCAAGTACAAATTTATTAAAATTTGCAAGCAAATAATAAATTTGTGCGGTAGTGTGTGCAAGCGGTGAAATAACTAGAAAATACAAGTGTTGTGTGTGCAAGTGATATTGGAGAGAGATCTTGGTGTTGTGTGTGATTGTGAAAGAAAGAATAGAATTTATTTATTGTCTGCTGAGCTGAAAACCTGGCCGTACCTTTCATGAAGAAGGCATATAAGCCTTAGTTAATTCCAAAGCAGCCTCTTTGTGAAGGTTAAGGCCATCGCAGCACTTGAAAAGGAGTTGCAACATATAATAAATTTGTGCGGTAGTGTGTGCAAGCGGTGAAATAACTAGAAAATACAAGTGTTGTGTGTGCAAGTGATATTGGAGAGAGATCTTGGTGTTGTGTGTGATTGTGAAAGAAAGAATAGAATTTATTTATTGTCTGCTGAGCTGAAAACCTGGCCGTACCTTTCATGAAGAAGGCATATAAGCCTTAGTTAATTCCAAAGCAGCCTCTTTGTGAAGGTTAAGGCCATCGCAGCACTTGAAAAGGAGTTGCAACATATAATAAGGCTGTCGTAACATATATTGGAAGAGCCATACAAAGTCTTGGAGGCCATAAAGCCAAGGGAAATGATAAAAAAAGGGTTGCTAATTGGATTTTGACAATTCGGCAATACAGGTCGGCAATTTGTTATGAATATTGATGATTTAAATAAGTTACTGTTGCAGTAAATAATTTCTGAGTATATAATTTTTATAACAGCAATATAAAGAAATATAAAAAAAAATGTTTATTGATCATTTTATGCAATAATTTTGTATAAATGAAGTATTATCAATATTTGGGACTGGGAATTCAATGATATGATGATTATTTAAAATTCTCCTTCAAACAAGTTAAAAATCAAGCTCAAATCATCTGAATGCAAACTATTTGACAATTTTTTTGTGCATCTTATTTGTGAAAATTCCAAATTTTTGGTTAAATATTTTGGGACAGTATATTACATACTTACGCAGATTCATTTTAGTCTTCTATCATGACATTCTCATCTGCAACAAGACATGGACAAATCATCTTCATCATTAAGAGATAGTCCTCAAGGTTTTACAAACTTTCTTTGCCAAGCACTCTAAGTGTGCTTTTGGGGTTCAACAAACAAAGTCTATGGGTACAGTTTCACAAACAAGAGTCCAAGTTGATCCTAAGAAGATTGCAGCAATGCAAGAATGGTCACGCCCTTAGTCTATCAAAAGTCTGTGTGGTTTCTTGGGCTTGACAAGATATTATCACAAATTTGTGTGTAATTATGGTAAAATTGTTGGACCCTTGAAAGCTTTTGTAATGTCTCCTTCCAATTGACAGGTCGGATAATTTAATGACTTATTTAATTCTCGTAAATCGTTAAATAAAATAAGAGAATTAATTATTGATTATTTAATATTATTCTTTACAAGTAAATATTACGAATAATATTAATTAATTAATATTATTTAACGTGACTAAAGTGGAGCTTTAATATTTATATAGTCACTTTATTTTATTTTCCCTCCTAAAGTCAAATTCAAATATTTAAATTTAATATTTGTGAGGGAAAGGTTATTTTCATGGGAAGATACAAAAGAGGCAATTTGGGAATTTCATTTTCATTATTGGAGTTTATATTTTCTTCTATTTTGCTAAGAGCTCTCGGGCTTGAAGATTGGGGTTTCGGTGGTGAAACAATTCCACCCTAGCCTGTGGGATTTGATCAACTTTGTGGGGTCTCCTTCGAAGACAAATTTGCAGAGTTTCGTTATATCCGGTTCAATGCTATCACAAACTCTTTTCCATATATGTGTTGATCGATTTTAGCAAGGGTGTTATTCATAAAATCATATTCAAACTTTATTCAATGTGTTGGCCAATAAATATTACTCAGGAATAGAGCCAATTTCATATGCTAAAGAAGTCATGGTATTTTAGCATCCATTTTCCATTATGGCTAGAGATTGATATCTTTGCATAGCCGCCACCTTTTTATATTGCTATTATTATGCTCTAGCATCATGGGATTAAAACATAGTGCAGCCTTTTATATGGATATCGGGTTATATCAAAGAACATATGTTGCCGCCAGTCAAGGGGAATTCATAGCTCGAAAACAAAGCGCCGCCATAGGGAATGTGACATCCATCTCATTGGGCATAATATAAGGTGATGTGGGATTCTTTCTGAAGTCCATCCTACAGTAGTGTTGTATCCTCTTGGGAAGCCTACGTAGAGTGGGAAAAGACAAACAATCAATATCTTTCAAGTACTGGTCAGGTCAACACTGGGAAATAAAGATAGCGATTGGTGTATATGGTGGAAGTGCTAATGTAAGGTTAGCTGATTCTATTATCTTTGTATGTAATGTTCCCTTCTCAACAGTGATCAGTTATGTTGACTGTTGGCCTATTCCGGAGACCCGTAGGGTACTTGAAGGGCGAAAATTAGGGTTTCTTGTTTTTGAGGAGGTTGTTACTTGAAGTTTGGTGATTGGATTGCAGATTCCTTATGGGTTTTCAGAGAGCTTCGCAGTGGTATAGCATGCATGGTGATCCGAGCAACTTCGATAATTTGCTATTTTTAGTAAATTCCATTTCCAGTAGTGGTCTTGTTGGCTTCGGCGCAGTTGGCTCTCCTCTTCAGCCAGTTCCGTTGGTATTTTGATTTTTGGCCTTTGGATGCATTTTCTGGAGAGATAAGTTAAGTTGATTTAAATAATGTTATATTTTAATGTTATGTTTTATCATTAACCCGTTGGCCTTGCTTTATCACTTTAAGTTGTTTTAATAGGGGAACTTCAAGGGTGTATGCCTCATCAGGAGGTAATTAAATATTTCTAAGGCTAAAATTATGAGGAAGTCTAAGGGGGACGCCAACTTCAAGGAGCTTATTATTTTATTAAAGTCAAATATTGCCTTATGAAATGGGATGCCTATCTTTTGGAGGGAAATGAAGTCAATTCAAACTTGAATTTGGGCGCACTTTCTAGAAGCTTCTGGAGATGCTTTTGCTGAGTTTATAAAAGGAGGCCTCTCTCTTCAGTTCTTCATCTTTTGTCTACCATACTGTTATGCTGCTGGATTGTTCAGGCAAAGCTTCGAGGAAAGCATACCTCCTAGCACTTGGCTCACCTTCTTGCTTGAAAGATAGCAACTAGTTGGGTGTTAGATTGTAATTGAGATGTTTTGTAGTGAGATTTTGCATTGTCGTGGTTGTCTTGCAGTTGTAGTTCAGTTTCAGGCATGTTAGTGAAGTTTTCAGAGTTGTTGGTTTATGTAGCTGATTGTAAGTTTTCTTCATATATTCAAAAATAAAAATATTTTCATTCTGGGCATTGCATCATTGTGGATATTTGGTAGGGGCGACCCTTTGTGTTCATTTGCAGATTTTTTAGTGAAGTGTGGAATTTCTTCCAAGCAAATCACCCTTCCTAGGGCCGTACCAAGTACACCAGCATTGGGAGTTGTGCATTTTAGGGTTGTTGGTTGTCATATTTTAGTTGTTGGACTGTCATATCAGAATTAAGAAATTCGTCCTTTGGGCTGGGATTGAGCATTGGAAGTCAAATTTGGCATTTGAAAGACATTCAATACAGTTGCAGCTTGATCAACTCTCTAATTTAGTGTGCTTGCAGGATATTACTTTCATTGCAAGGTTGTTCAGTAGTACTGTCAGCCATTTTATTTATCTTGCTAACTCATTGTAATTTATTAGTTGTAAACCCAGGGATCCTCTTACCATATGCTCACCATTCTTCGGCACATTCTTGGTTAGAGTTACTTTCAGACAGCAGTTCATAGGGATCCTCTGACCATATGCTCGCCATCCCTCAACGCATTCTTGGTTAGAGTTACTTTTAGCTCAGCATGCATAAGATCCTCTGACCATATGCTCATCTCTCCTACACGCATTTTTGATTAGAGTTTGAAATATTCCCCTTAACTTTTTTCCCCAAAATTTAACACACAAATCAGCAACCAATCACTGATTAGCGTTAGCTCCAAATGCAAATCAGCATAGAAAGTAACTCTAACCAAGAATGTTCACCAAGATCCCAATGTGGGCGAGGTGATAGCATATGGTCAGAGGATCATTAGGAATAAACTGAACTGAAATTACAATTCATCTGCTGATGCAGGCATCCACAAGCAGTGGGGATACTCCACTTATTTAGTGGGTAAGATTATTACATTATTAAGGTGGCAAGCCAGCCATTTAAATCCTCACTTCCACTTATTAACGTGGGGGGAATACAATCCACACAACCACTTATTTTGTGGGGGGAATTTACAATCAAGAAAGATGTTTATTCTAAAACTCAACCACTCAATTGTGGGAGTGTAATCAAGTATAAATTGCAGCAATAAAATGAAATAGCCGTTAGTACTACTAACTAGCTTTACAATGAATAGAAATAGCTGCAAAATAAGAGAGATAAGCTTCTAGAATGTTCTTTATCCACACTGGCGGTAAACCATCCAGGGGTTACATATATGAGAGATTAATCATAAGAATTTGCAGCTAATTAAATGACTGAAACAGTACTACTGTTTAGAGTTTTACAATGATAAACAACTGCAATTTTCAAGTGTTATTACAATCTTTACAAAGCACAATGAAATAGAAGATTTTTCCACTTGATATCCTCTCAATTAATGAAGTTTGAAACCAAAATCAGAATACTAAAGCAAACTGATATAAAAATCAGCAAACTGAAAACACATAAAAATAATCACAACTCCTTCACAATACCTCCAGAAGATGAAATATAACTTGCAAAAGCTCTTGAGAAGGTTGGCGCCCAATTCACAATGATAAAACAGCATCTAAACTCAACCATTAATTTATGCACGAATCCCAATGCTCTCCAAAAAGGTACGGCCTCCTTGCAAGGGCGATTTTGCTTAATAAAATCTGAAACTTGGAATTAAATTCCGATAACCTCCAAATATGGTCGCCTCTATCATAGTAATGCAATGATCAAATACCCATAACCAAATAAAATTCATACTAAAAGCTGTATACAAAAATCACTTTCAGCCATGATAAACTAGCAACATGAAAACTGGAAATATCTCACCAAAACTCCACAATAATGCTCAATATGTACTTCTGGATGAAGCACACTCTCAATCCACCACCTAGGGAACCATAGTTGCAGGCCCGAAGAATGGAGTAAATTTGCTAAGCTTTCCCTTAGCCTGATTCTGGATTCATTCCAGCAGCGTAACTTTGCTCTTCAAACAGCAGCAATATATAAGCTTCAGTTGGCAAATGAAGCAACAAAAACTTTTCAAATTCCAAGAAGTTGAATCACTTCAACTTCCAAAAGGGATGCCACCTTTTTGCATTTTACTTTTTTTGAAATAATAAAATATTACTCAACCTCCTTTAGGCATCCAACTTTACTTTGCAACAATAAAACATTTAATAAATCATTAAATGCACGATTGACCCCCTTAATGGCCCCTCTTTTAAAACAACATGAAGTTATTACTCCTAGGCATGGGGTACAACTGAGAAACATGAAATTTGACTAAGTATAAACTCAACTCATGAAGAAAGCCAAACCCAAAGCCAAACTGAAACTGATGGATAACAAGATGACTTGAGTTGAACTGTTGATGATGCCACTGCCAAAATTAGAGTTACTAAAAATAGCCACTGCCAAAAATAGTAAGTTTACCTCAAAACCAACAGAAAGCAGAACTGAGCTAGAAGCAAGACTTAATGAAAGTGGAAACCCTAAATTTGCACATCTGAGTAGCCTATGGATTTCCAAAAATAGACTAAAACCAAACGAAGAGCGTATGGCCAAAATGGGGATATTACAGAGTTCCTTTCTAGTTCAGCATTGCATCAGATCCTCTGACCATATGCTCGGTTGTCTTGGGCACATTCTTGGTTAGAGTTACTTCCGCATCGTTTCGGTTTTGAAGCTAACCTTAACGGGTGTGTGTTGCATTGTATTTGCAATTGAAAAACAAACAAAAAATTAGTCTGGTTCATTACACTATAATGAAAGTTATTTTTGTGTAATTGCTGAAATGAGAATGTTTGGAGTTGTATTGATTGCACATTATAAATGAAAGTGGAAGTATTTCTAAAAATTAATGTACCACTATTACAAGTTATTATTGCAGCATAATTATTTACCTCACAATGGCAATATCAATTGTTGTGTAATTGTGTACAAAATATTTGGTAGTTGTTTGACAAATTGCTTGTGACCTACTCGGTAACTGTTTGGCAATATGCTTGCATTGTCAAACTGAGCATTATCGAAAAAAAATCACAAGGGTCTTTACAGCTTTGATCAAAAAGAACTCTTCCAATTGGTCTAACTAAGCAAAAGTGGACTTTAATGCACTCAAAACTGTAACGTGTTCTACTCCAATGTTGGCCTTCCTTGATTGTCACAAATCCTTCATTCTAGAATGTAATGCCTCCAACACAAGCATAGGTGTGAAGTTGATGCAAGAAGGGCGGCCTCTAGCCTTCAACAACAAGCAACACACTAGGTGCAAATTGGCTAAATCAACATATGAAAAAGATATGCTGACCATCCTTCATCTTGTCTAACAATGGCATCCTTACCTATTGATTCATAAGTTCCAAATAAAAACAAATCATCATAGCCTGAAATATCTTTTCCTACAAAGGGTGTCCTCCCCAAATAGCAAAAATGGGTGGCAAAGATGCAAGGATATGACTATTGTAGTTGGTCGTATTGTAAGTAATTAATTATGTTAGTTGGCCAAATAGTAAATAAAATAAATAAATAATACTTTGTGCACAACAAAAGATTAGTATAAGTTGTAATTGGGAAACTAATCCCCGACGGTTAGGTAGTTGTAATGAGTCATTGCCGACGGTTGGTGTCCTCAACCAACATCGGTCGGCTATATAATTGATAATCCACTTGTAGCGACTAGATTTTCTGATGTATGATATACTTACTGTTACCTGATGAATGAATACAAATGCTATGTTCCGTGCAATGGTTGTGCAATTGATATGTTCCATACCTGTTATACATTTTCGTTTACTCTGTGTTACTCGGTTAAGCCACTTAGCGAGTAAACATTTGGCACCGTTGCCGATACAAATCCTTGTGCACATCACATAGACGGGATAATGGTATCGTAATGGGTCAGCTAGTTGAAGAACCAGTACAAGCCAACGAAGAAAGAGAAGACGAGTTGACGAAGGATCTCATGAATCTATGGGATATCTCGGTGAAGGATCACATACAAAGGGAGGCTCTCAAGTGAGAGGTCCCTCAGGCAATTATCTGGGACAACCTGAGTGTCAACCCAGAGGTCGGCCACCTTCTCAACAGATTGCCAAGATTGCTCGAATGTCACTTCATCATACTCCAAGATTTTTGGGCTGACAATTACTGCAAGAAAAGACGACAACAGATACTACAATGGGACGAAGAGAGAAACTAACGGGAGGAAGAATGCGACATCAGCCGTACACATACTCCTGTAAATTAATGCCCATACGACCAAACAAGGATAAAAGCCGAATCCCAAGCAGTCAAGAATCATCCAAATAATGGGTATGAAGATCATTAAGATTAAGAGAACATGAAGACCTCACTAAGATTAAGAGAAAAAGAAGACCAACGTAGAAGATTAAAATTTAAAAAAATCGTTCAAAAGAAACAAACCAAGACCTTGCTAAAATAAATCAAGACCTAGCTGAAATAAATCAAAACCTTGTCAAAGAAACAAACCAAGTCCCCTTTGGGCAACCATCTGTAGTAGACGAAGAAGAATATAAATATTTCGAAAATGAATTAACTAAGGAACTTGAAAATAGTATACGCTATATTCGAGAACAGGAATTGGAGGATTCAAACCAAAGACCCTCAAACGGAGGGAGTACACGAACGTCCCCTAGGATACCCGAAGTGCATAGGCCGTCAAAAGTGGACGTGTGGTGGACTCGTATGTGGCCATGAGTGCAAGAGAGGCATTGGAATGTGTCGAGAGAAACAGTCCGATCAGGTCCAATGCGCAAGGAGTACTCGCACAGTGGGCTACAAAGGCAATGCAAAAGCGAAGAAAGTATTCGCACGACAAACAACTCCAACGGGAAAATTTTCAGCTAGGGCAGTTAGTTCTCAAATACAACAGTTGTAATGAACTAAAGCTTGGAAATTTTGAAATGAGGTGGTTAGGGCCATTTAAAATTAGAGAAGTCGAGGAGAATGTTGCCATCAAATTGGAGAGATTACACGAAACTCTGCTAAAAGACCCTATCAACAAATCCAAACCGAAAGTATACAAGGTGAGGAAGGAAGAACCAGTCGGAATCAATATGCTCGAATACGTAACAAAAGAGGATTAGCTAGTAAGGGGGAATGAAACTATAGAAGAACAAGAGTGGGGGATAACCGAAAGTCAGTATGTACCAGAAGAAGACTAGACTGCACTAAGAGGAGAAAGAATGATTGAAGAGACTCATAAAAAAAGAGTCAAGGGAATTATAGTACCCAGGGTGCACAAAGACTTAACCAAGGCCCTGTTTGAAACACCCGCAATTTGGAAAAGAGTATGGGGCCATTGGAAATTTGGAAGTTCCATGCACCTTATGAAGGAGAACGTAGGGGATACCTATTGTATGAATTAGATGAAGAAGCCAAAAATGAAAGACAACAAGAAGCAGAGAAAGAAAGGAAAGAACAAGTAGTGCAGAACAAAGAAGATTCAAACGAACATGACGAGAACGAAGATGACTAGTATGCAGAAAATGGTCCGTGTCTGAAAGCGGTGATGATGACTGAAGACATGTTCACCGTCGTCAGGTTAGACAGATACAAAGACAACATAGCCAAGTATCCCAAAGAAAATAATCAGGCATTTCCTACACTTGCTACTTCGTATGGGCTATGACAAGTCTTACCAAACCCATCTAGACCACCGACTGTGAATGGAGAGAACATCACTTGGTACCAGCAATATGGTGGACAGTACGTTGATGGGAGTTTTAGAGGTACGGAACCTATGTTGAACTAATCACCAACGTCTCCCTTAGAATTCAAGACATGGACTAACCGCCTCCCGTGGATCCATTTATCTCTGGCATTTGTATTAGGCGTTAACAGGTCAATCTTTTGGTGTAACAGCAAATGTGTTCCAACAAATGGTACCAGAGCCGTGGTCACGTTTTTGAATCCCCTCAAGTGACGTTGAGGGGGGGATTGTTGGACTAATTGCCAACATCTCCCTTAGGATTTGGGACATGGACTAACCACCTCCCATGGATCCGTGTATCTCTAGTGTTCGTATAGAGCGTTAATAGGTCGAACTTTTGGCGCAACGGCAAATGTGTTCCAACAACTTGCCCCATTGGTTGATAAAAAAAATTATTTGAAATATATGGGAACTTGTTGCGAGGAGGAATGCTACAAAAAACCTCCTTTTTGTGCAAATGGAGGTACGCTTCGGAGGTAAAAGTTAGAAAAATGACAAAATAAGGGACGAGAAGAGAAAAATTGAAAATAAAGGAGAAAATTTTAAAAAGCAAAAAACAAAATAAATAAGGAGAAAATGATATGAGAAAAAACAAAAACATTAAAATATTAAAAAAGTATGAAAATAAAGAGAGAAAAATATTAAAATAAAAGGAAAAGTATTAAAAAATGGCAAAGTATGGAGGAATAAAATTAAAATATTAAAAAGATGGGGAGCATACATAAAGGGCGTACGGTCCAAGAAGAATTATCAAAAGCTACAAGGCACAAATTGTAAGAAGGTTGTGCAAAAAGGATAGATTAAAATCGTCGTGCAAGAGTTTACAAAGAACTGGGTGGAAGAAATAGCATATGGCTTGTAGAAGATATCATTGTACGGACATTTGTATCAGGAGTCCCCTACATCGTACGGCATCTAAAGACAACGAAGGGAAAAATATTAAGATGGATTTTGGAAGAATTGGGATCCCATGCAGGTAACATATGACATCCTAGCGTATGGTTAGGAGTACAAATTCATAGCTGGGAGAAGGTATAGCGAAGTGTTGGCACGTATGAAGGGTGAGTTGGACTGTACAAGAGAACAAAGTCATGCATCAAGCAGAACAGATCATACGATAGACTCCCTTGTTGGTCATCCACATTAACGTATGGAGAAAAAGAAAAGGGGGGTTGTACAGTGAGGAAGAATCGTACTATGGGGACAAGCTAAAATCGCCCGGTGAATATAAGACAGGTTCATACAAGGGAAAATTGCAATTGTCTATACGTTGTACTATGCAGATGGTGTGGAACATACAACGGGTACAGAGTGTACAACAAGTACAAAATATACAGCAGTTCGGGGTGCAAGAACCATACAGAAGTCGAAGTGAAGATCAATCAAAACCGTATGGTGGAAAAAGTTGGAGAATTGCACAATACGACCGCCCATATGGATTTCAAAACTTCATAATACCAATTGACCGTTGCAACAATCATCTTTGGGTTTCGAGGAGATATATATTTAATTCGCATTAGAGAATTCATTGTCAAAAAACTTCTACAGCCATGGATACAAGCAACAAAGGCAAAAAAGTTGCACATTACAGGCCAAAGATTGCATCGACAAAACAGAGCAAAAGAAAGATGGATGTGGACACTAGGGTCGATGCCCTCACCTGTAACAACAAAATCGAGAGTGAATGCAACCAATGGTGGCAGAGTACGTAGGACGATCACGTCCTCAAGGTGGCCCTCTGGCATGCCTAGGTAGATAAAGCAGTATTACTTCCATTTTTTAATGTTCGGGAATTCAAGCCACTTCTCAAGGCAATGGTGAACAATTATTGTAGACATGCCCACAAGTCAGTCATCAATTACAATGGGTGCACAGTGACTTTCATTTTGGCTAGTCAACTTTCAGACGGTGTTTGGGATTCCAATGGCAGGCACAAGGGTGAACAAACCAACTGGAATGTTTACCCAACAACATAAGGAGACATTGATGAAGAGGATTTGTAGACCCAACCTCACCCAACAGGAGAGAGATAGCATCTAGGATGTTGATAATCAAGGGTTGAGAAAAAACTTCCTGGCCACACCGGAGTGAAAGTGCATTATGGACTTAATGAAGTGCAAACTAACAGGGGGCAGTCGAGCTTCAGACGTCACAATATGGATGATTGATTATATGATAGGGCTTAGCATCAAGAAGGTGTATAATTGGTCTAGACTACTATCAGAGAGAATTAGGGAGTTTTTATCCAAGAAGCATAAGGCATTTTATATGACGCAAAATGCGATCACCCTCATATTAGATGCCATCCATACACAAATCCCCACTGATAAATGGGGAAAGTTCCAGCCGGTGGCTCATATAGACCCAGCATTCCCCACGGCATTCTACTGGACATCGTTGGACATTACCACCGGGGAAGAGGAATCATCAAAGCTGAGGAGAAAGAGGAAACAAAGGGAAACATCGGTTGAGAGGGAGGCACCAGTTGATAGTGCAGAGGAGGAGGATCCCATCAAGTTATCTTCCTCAACATCATCCACCACTCCAACGACAGAAGAGGAGGTATCATTGGTAGGGGATGCACAATCAGCACTAGAAATAGACATAGACGAAGCAATACCAGTGACAATGACAACAACCCCCAGACTACCACCTCTGCAGCTAGCGACCTTCATACTGCCAACACCACCGGTGGCAGTGCCAGTTGCACCATCAGTGGCAATATTAGTTGCACCATCGATGCTGGTACCAGTTACACCATTTGAAACACTGCCAGTATTACCAAGTACATTGGCCAGACTGCCTAGTGCATCAAGAGGCTTGCCTAGTACATCGTCAGAGCTGCCAACACCATCAACAGGACAACCAACCTCATTGAGAGGACTGCCATCTGCACTAGCAGGACCCCCAACCTCATTGGCTAGATTGCCAGCCTCATTGGCTAGACCACCAGGCGCACTAAGCACAGCATCGGTCATGGTTTCTGCACCATCAGAGACATTGCTAGCAACTACCCCAACACCTACCGATGTGGCTGTTGGCGTAAAAACTAACACCTCTGGAGTGCAGGTTTGTACAGACAGCTATGCACACTGCGTAATGAGTGCTCTTCAAATTAGGAGGGGAAGCTCCCTCGTAGTGCTGGAATGCGTGGAAAAGAAAAGTAATCTAAGTCCTATCTTTTTGTTCACCTGGAAGAGGCACAAGGTTAAGAAAACCAAGAACATTGCAGCTAAGGATTTTCTGGTTTCGCAGATCATTAACTACAACTAAGCTAACTACTTTAAATCTATCCAGTTTCCTCAAGAAAACAAAGCATGAGGAAATGGAGCAAGATTTGACTATCTGACGATAAACGAGTATAGATTCTCAACTTGAAGGAAAGGTGGCACATCTATCAGCTCAATCTAAACAAGTTTATTGGCAACAACAAATATACGATAAACTAAGTACGGATTCTCAACTTGAAGGCAAGGTGGCACAACTATCAGCTCAATCCGGATAAGTTTATTATTCACACACATCAAACGATAACCAAGAACAGATTCTCAACTTGAAGGCAAGGTGGCACATCTATCAGCTCAATCTAAACGAGTTTATTCAACACATAACATGAAGGATAGCCAACTAGGATAATAAATTGCATTGGCGAGACACGCATACAATCTACGATCAACTAGCCACTATATCTAACTAAGGCAAGCATTCACCATCATAATTGCATGAAACCCTATGTGGCATAACAATTCATCACAATAGTAAATACTCATGAACGATACAAACAAGCAATATTGAGGCAAGGCAGGTACAAAGATATATCTTTTCTCCTCGCAAAAGTTATGTACAAATGAGCAAAAGCTCTTATTTATAGACATCAAAAGGTGTAGGGAACCCTAAAATCACCTTGAGTCATCTACAGTCTTGCAATGCATGCAAGATTTATTGCTAAGCCCTAATAAAGTAAACTATACAGTTAACTGGAAAACTACCATCAGTTAACCGAAACATCTAATCTAAAAATGGACAATTGTGCAAGCATGCACGTCCTTATTGAAAGCATGTTAACTGGAACACTACCATCAGTTAACATAAACCCTAAATAAAACTCCAAGTAAATAAAGCTGATCTCAGAATAGATATGCATGTGATGAAAAGCGAGTTAACTTGAGAAAGTAACGCCAAGTTTAACTCCTGTGTAAAATGTCTATTCTGAGAGGTAGGAACTGAAGTCTACTGGCCGTGATCTCGGGCAACCAATCCCTCAACGAGATTGTTAACTGCATCAGCATCTGAATGTCAGCAACTTGAGCAATCTTTGCACACTCAAACTAGCATTTCACTGACTCATAACTTTGGCGGCTCCGTAACTGAAGTGATGGCGACTATCTCCTCTGCAGCTTGATGCTTCTGACACTTTTGCATGACAAAACTGCGAGATTTGACTGCGCACACTCTGTTTGTGAGAAATGCAAACGAACTTGCTGCACACGCAAAATTCCAACGGTATCAACCCTCTAAACCGGCTTTGGAAGACAATCGGCCATACGAGGCATGCAACCATATGGATTTGAGTAACTACGCCTGTCAACCCTCTGAAAGCACTTGATACAAATCGGTCTCAACTTTTCTGATGAAATCGCGAATTAAGACCGATTTGGTTTTAAATTCAGTCTACGTGAACTGCACTCTGAAAAACTCGCATGTTGACTGTGAACATGGCTATATTTTGACAACATTTCTGGAGAGCTAAAAATAGCCTGTTAAGGCTAAAAATAACCTTTTGAAGAGTTCTTTTCGGCGAAAAATCTGAGATATGGGTTTTGTCCAGAAAAAGATTCTAAGACAACCTAGAACGTCAGAAATGCGAAAATCTAACTTCTACTCGACCATGCAAAGAGTTTTCAATTGAGAAAATTAGAAACTCGAGAATGAATGTTCTGAAGTTAAAAATTCTTGAAAAATCAAACGCACGATTTTAATTCGAGGAAGTTATATAGAAATGATCCAGATGTTCAGACTTGTCAAATTTTCCAATTTCAGGAACATGCGAATTGGATTTTGAGAGAAATTTGAGAATCAAGGAAGAAAAAGACGTTTTTTATATGCTTTCTTTTGTGAAAATCGCCCCTGCAAGTGGATGAAGAATTTGCCTTTGCTTTGAAAATTCGCCCTTTGAGAAATACGAATTTGCATTGAAGATACGCCTTTGTCTTGAAGAAAAACGAATTTTTCTTGAAAAACACGCCTTTGCCTTGAAGAAAAACGAATTTTGTTTGAAAATATGGATTTCTCTTTAAAAATACAAATTTCTCTTGAAGCTTGGTGAATAATAAATGAAGATGGCGAATTTACTTAAATAAAGAGAATTTGCACCATCTTATGAACTGCAAGATCAAAACCCTGATTGAAATAGAAGCCTTCCAATAGGTCCCTTTTCAATTTCACTGCCACTGACTCGAAGTTTGAATAATAAAATATTCATTATGCAATTTGCAAGGGCGCCAATTATAGAATTTCGCCTTTTAATGCAAAATAAATATTAAAAATTATCTAACTTCAGTTGACAATTCGAATGAGGCTTTAGGATTCACCGTTAGACTTCACCGATTCCGAAAAGTCATCTCTTGAGCTCATAGGCGTCCATTTGCTCAAGATATTGCACTTTTTATTAACTTCCTATTTTATAGCTGACGGCAAAGTCACGACTGGCCAACTTCAACACTGATTTCTGAGTGACCGAGAGATGCTGAGACTGAGCTGGAGAATTCATTGGAAAGCCTACTGAACAAGGAAGAAATGTCTGCTGGGAGACACTACTGCAAAATCCATCATTTAACACCCTGAAAAATTAGGTGCCCTTGATTAAATTCATTTACGGGTTCCAGACTTAACCATTTCCCTAAACTGCCATCTAACACTTCAAACAGCTGCTGACAGCGAACGGTGAACCCTGCTGACAGGAAACCAAGCTCACTGCATGCCTAGAGATATTCTGCATCCAACGACTGTACGCAAGGCATCTGAAAAATTCATTAAGGGCCTCAAAAGTAAAAGTGCCCCTGGGCCACAGTTGCACTGACACCATTTTGACGAAAGTTGAACTCTCAACCAGATGCCCTACTTTGACCTCTGATATCTGGACCTGGGATGACCCGATTCGGGCCACGTTTGTTTTAACGGACAGCCAGAAGGACCTACAAGAGAAGTCTCTAGAGGTGACGAAGCAAGAAAACTGCTTCTAAGACCTCAAAAATGCCAGTGCGTATTTTATTTAAAATATATGCTCTATACTTGGCCATTTTCCAGATGTCTTCACTTTTCAGCATTTTGCCAAAGACCTCGCACGTACGAGCGTCTTCCAAATCCCAAAGGCTGACGGCTGGGCTCATTGAATAGATAAAGTAATTACGCTCAAGTCTCGTGAAGACTTCGAACGCGAACGACCTCATTTGACAGGCCTAAAGGCTAGGCGCCTCTGGACTGTAGAAATACAATGAAAATTTTATGTTGGTCCGCCCGTGAAATTACATGCTTGGTAGAACCTCTGCTATGACCACCTGGAATGTCGGATCGACAAGCAGGATGGTGCATCGCAGAGCTGGACTAGAGTAGTACTGATGTCAGGAAGACCTCGTCAGCAAACTGGACCATCTTAAGGGTCATTTTGACAAGCGCCCCTGAGCTATAGTTGCACTGGAAACGCAACAAAGAAGCTGAAAGATGTGAAATCTCCATTATAAGCTCATCTTTAGACGTTGGCTGTCGGAGCTCTGGGACTCGGATGACTGCGTTTGATAGCTCGTCGGATAAGCAAACTAGTCAAGAAGAGATTGACTGTATCAGCTACCAGAAGTACCAAGATCCATACCCCCTTTAAGAAGGGCGCCCTCAAGCTACAGGCGCGCTTTTGCCTGAAAAAGGACAAATTTCTCATATGTGAAACTTTGGAAATTTCAACTTTTGCCGCCAGTTGCCGGAACTGCGGGTCTCAGAAAGCTTCACTGGATAGCTCATCGAATAGCCAGACCAATTCTAAAGAGATTGATTGTACTTATGAGTACTTTCAACAAAACTTTGACCTTCAAAAAGAAGGGTGCCCCTGGGCTACAGGTGCGCTTTTTTGCTTTTCTCTGAAAAATCTTCATAAATTAACCATTGAAACCATCATCTCAATCACTGAAATGACCATGTGCAACGTGAAATGCTGTCGTGAGACGCTCCTTCATCGTGAAAAGTTCCATTCTGAGTCTCTGATTCAGGTTATGATCAATAAAACTTTGACTGACAAAATATTGACAAAAACTCCATGCTTGATATTGCCCAAAACTGTATTTTACATCAGTTTAGCAAGGTTTAGACTACTTTAAGCAAAATGCCTTGATGAAGCAAAAAATTTGGTTTGGGTACAACAGTGGCACAGATAGATAATTAGTTGAACACGAGGTTCCAGCATTCCCATCACTATGCCCCTCAGGAGCTTTGGTTGAGGGTCTAGAACAAGAGTGCACACCCATGGTGATTGAGGGTGAGGGTCCACACCAGAGCTTTATAACCATGTTGACGGAGGGAGAGGGTGTACAATAGGACCCTCCAGCTATGAGGTCAGACAATGCAGATCTGGGTTCAACACAGGCACACCCACCAAGAGTAGTACACACACACCGAGTGGGGGACCATCACAGATATAGGAGCCCTTGATGGCAGCAAAGGGGTTAGCACCGCCCAACCCATGAGGTGAAGAGGAGGATGAGTCGAGCAAAGGTACATCCAGGAGCTCCAAGCCATGGCAGCAATCATGCACGAAGTTGGAGAAATATCTATGCAACTTGACATCAACTAGTCTCCATTGGTGGCAAAGGAGGTACAGAGGATATTGGTGTTCACTCAAATAGGGTGTGAGGAGTTCATCCGATGTTTTACTACAAGAGGATGGCCTAGAGTAGAGACCCTGACGATCGGAAGGTATGGCACCCAGCGAGACCCTCAACTAGAGGGAGAGATGGCCGATTAATTTCAACCTTGTTCAGTATAGAGGCATCCTTCAGGGATGTATTCTATAGGCTGAAACAGCAAACAACATCCATAAATGAAGCGATGTAGGGAAATATTAAGGCCCTACAATTGGTACAGAAGGTACGAGAGGAGTTGGCTGAGCATACGAAGAAATTCCAAATACAACTTGCTTAGCAAACTCAACTTGCTGCCAATGAGAGAGCTAGAGCATCGGCCTTAGAGGCCAAGGTGTCGAAGGTGGAGAAGGAGGTAGAGCAAAGGATGAGGGACATGAGGGAGGCAGAGCAGAAGATGAGGGACATGGAGATTCAGCTTGTAGCAAAGGTGAAGGAAGTGGATCAAGCCAAATGACAAGTGATGGATACGTAAAGACGAGGTTCGTAGGTTATGAGAGCTATACTCACCGACTTCTACTCTGACGTCATTCATCCATCTAGGGACGTCCTCTCACCCTCCCTCTTCCCAGTAGTCATTTTTTTTGTTGTAAGCCCCATTTTGTTGTAATGTTGTCTGGAAAGACGACTTTCTTTTTGGGGGGGCCGATGTAGTCGGTCGTACTATAAGTAATTAATTATGTTAGATACCACTGTAAGAAACCTGGTGTCTCTCAACCCCAACTATGCTGAATAATAAAGTTTTTTGTCTTGTGTTTGATGGGTTTGTACTTTTCTTTGTGTTTTGATCATATATTGGCAATGGTTTGATACAACAATATAATGCAGCAAAACAGGAGATGTTGCAATAATAATTATTTTTACTCAAAACTGAAATTGCATTGGAAATACATAGCTGAAAATTCCAGATTTTTATACCAGCTTAAATACTCAGTATTTTCATAATGTATTGACAACCCAGTTCATAAAATAACCCCTATTATCTAAAACAACAATACCCAGAAAATCTAAGAGTTACAATTTATGAACTCACAGGTAAACATGCCTTGAAACCCTCTGATCAGCTACAGCAGTTCACTGTTTTGGACGCCCAACACATAATCCAGTCTTCTCCTTGATTTCATAGCTGATATTAAACTATGACCTTGCCGTCCCCAATGATGAAGTGTGCTCATCAATACCATAGGCGTTTCAGCCTATGAAGAACACGCCCAGCCACTAGATGATTGTGTACGGCCCTAGCAGCAATAGTGCAGCCTGGAGTTGCAATAATTCTGCCCAAAACTGTTGTTACAACATTATCTATGGCAGCTGGTATGAGCTGCAGAGTTTCCCCATGAAGTTCCTTCAAATACTTATCAAGATCTTCACAATACCATAGCAAACACTATTCACGCATACTGTAGCACGGGTACTGTAGCAGCAATGAAAAATATTCAACAATGCTTAAATCTGATTGATAATGGCTGCCAATGATGAATACCTTAGTCTGCAATAGATTAAACTTTCAACACTCAAACCCTCGTAAAAGTTCTTCAAATTTAAGCACAAGTATGGCTCCTGAATAAAGCCACTTTGATTAGCAAACTTCAGCTGATCTCTCACAACCTCAAATTGCTGCACATCGAAGAGTTTTCGTTCTCCAATGGCTGGTAATCTGCAGAAACCCTTGTTTCTCACAAACTCCAAAGCTTTCAAGTTTTTAGACAAAGTTGAATGATCAATAGAATGAATTCTTTTTGCCCTTTGAAAGCTTTTATAGCCTCCTTGAGAAAATCAACCCATTTTGGCTTTTAAAAATCATTTAAATATTATGATCTTCAATTTGCATTTAATGCCTTCTCATTACCTTGGTTTATGTGCACATAATCAATTAATATCATTAAATACACTTTTAATGTGTCATTGGCCCCATTCGAATATAAAGTTAATTTATAACTTTATATTATAATCCCCTTTAATATAAAGTCATTTTATAACTTTATATTATAAACCTTTTTAATTAAAATCATTAATGACACATTAAATATTAATATCTCCATAAATATGCATCCGTTAGCCATGACAACTGAAACCAAGGTCAGTTTTGCCAAACTCTGAGTGATCAGACACCCTGCCAAAGATAGTAACTCCTGATAGTTGACTTACTATAAATAGTAAGTACACACCACTGAGTCTAGAAACAACTGCAAAGGTCCAATCAACGGTCGATACTACAAATATGCTCTGTTCAGGTGCTCTGCTATTATTGGAAACCCTGACTTTCCCAAAATAGTAACTTACTATAAATAGTAAGTGTGCCAATTTGAGTCAAATAACTTGTGCAAAGGCCAAAACCTGAATCCAGCTGACGAGTAATGTCTCTAATCACCGGGTAACTGCCACAGAAGACCCCCTATCCATAACTATTAGCCTACGAGGGTCAAATGATAGGCTAATCCTTACGAACTCTGATGCTCACGAAAATGGGGACATTACACAGCCAAATAGTAAATAAAATAAATAAATAATACTTTGTGCACAGCAAAAGATTAGTATAAGTTGTAATCAAGAAACTAATCCCGACGGCTGGGTAGTTGTAATGAGTCATTGTCGATAGTTGGTGTCCTAAACAACATCGGCCATCTATATAATTGATAACCCACTTGTAGTCGGGACTAAACTTTCTGATGTATGATGTACTTATTGCTACCTGATGAATGAATACAAATGCTATGTTTTGTGCAATGGTTGTGTAATTGATATGTTCCATACTTAATGTTATACATTCTCGTTTACTTTGTGTTAATTTGTCAAGCCACTTAGCAAGTAAACAACTATGAGATTGTCTATAAGAAAGGTAAGGAAAATGTGGTAGCCCTCTCATGCCAATATCAGGAAGGCTCCATCTTTGCTCTTTCTGGTTTAGTGCCAACTTGGATAGATGAGATCTAGAATGAATGGGCTACTAACATTATAGTTCAAGACATCATTCCACAGTTGGAACAAATCCACAATTGATGCCAAGTTTCCGCTAGATGGGCCAAATTGTTACCTATCATGACCAAATTTATTCACCCCCAACTCAACACTCGAGATCAATTTACTAAGGGAATTGCACTCCTTCCCTACTATAGGACACTCAAGTTTATTGAAGACCTATAAGAATGAGAAGAAAGGTTTCTTTTGGGATGGCCTTAAGCAAGATATTAACACATTTGTAGTTGAATGTGATGCATGTCAAAGGACTAAAGGGGAAATTTTCAAAGCCCTAGGATTGATGCAACCACTTCTTATTCCCCATCAAGCTTGGACTGATATTTCTATGAATTTCATTGTGGGGCTTGCACTCTCAAGGACTAAACAAGTTATCTTGGTGATGGTGGATCGCTTGACCAAATATGAGCATTTTTTAGCATTACTTCATCCTTGTAATACTGTTATGGTTGCTCAACACTTCTTGGATTCACTCTTCAAACACCATGGAATGCCTTGCTCTATTGTCAACAATAATGAGCCATCCTTCAAGAAATTCTACCATGAGTTGTTTAAGTTACAAGACCCTACCTTGAACATTAGTTCAACCTATCATCCTCAAGCTGATGATCAATTAGAGATTGTCAACAAGTGTCTTGAGACTTATTTGTGTTGTGTTGGAGCAACAAAGACAATGGGCCAAGTGGCTACCTTTGTTGAGTGGTGGTACAATACCACTTATCATAGTACTTCCAAAATGACCACATTATGAAGCCCTCTATGGTACTCTCCCACCCTCCTTATGCACTTATTTAATGTCCCCATTTTCCATCTCGCTTAATAAATATTAATTAATTTAATTAGTTAATGTTGCCTGGCAAAAAGTGCAATTATAAAGGTAATATTAAATAATTATATTAATGAGGTTATAAAGTGACGTCGGGAATATTTATGAGATAATTTAATAAAGTCACTTTTATAATAAAGTGATAATTGATTTTTGCCAGAAACCTAAAAAACATTATAGAAGGACTTGAGAGGTCATTCTATGATTATGTGAAGATTATTTTATTGGAGATTATGAAGTTGTGGAGAGCTGAGATTTCTAGAATGAGAGGACGAAAACCCTCGAGTTCAAGTATCGGAATTTGGACGAAAACCCAAATCTTCCTGTGGGCAGATTCAAATCAGAGTTCGCATTGATGCTTCAAGGATCGATTGATTAATTTGTGGAAATTTGTGTGTCTTCTCTTAAGACAAATTTCAAGTAATTAGGGTTCGAAGAATTATCGGAGGTTTGCAAATAAATATCAGTGTGTTGGTTGTGTACCTGCTTGGATCGATACAATCTGAGTAAAAATAATATTATTTTCCAAGGTCAATATCTTCCTATTACTGTCGTGACCTTGGAACAGCTTCAATATTTATTTTAAGGGGAGGCCATGGATTTTATTAAGCTGCCAGGATTGGAATTACATAGAAAAGCCAAATCGTGGGGTTTCAGACAAGTCAAGGTTCAGAAAAGACAAAATTGGTATAGAGATTGCAAATTTAGGAGTCCAACAGAAGATTCCAAGTATATAGGACAATTTGCATACAGCGGTTCATTTCAATAATATTTTGGAGCGCTGCTTTCCTATGATCATATAAATCAGCCAATACAGATTATGTGTAAGTTGCCAGATTAGAACAAATCATATGAGACGAATTAGGAGGCAAATAAGACAAGGGTTAATTTGCAGATTAGACAAAGGTAGCCGCCATCATTTACCAAGCCATGCCTTTATGGGATATCGGGTCATATCAAACAATATATTCTGCCTTGTCAACGCCCTTTTTAGAATCAGTGATTACCTTTAAAGAATCATGGTACCTGAAGGGAATCGATGTTATTGATTATTGTTCATGCTTGAGTCTTTAAATGAAATCGCAGCCACTTTATGAGGATAGAGCAGACTGAAGATAATATCATTGCTGGAGTATAAAGATATACATCCTCAGATTAATGCTGAATATTATGCTGCTGCTGTTAATCGGGTGAAGGGCGAATAAGGGGTGCTGAAACATTCACAGCCTGTTTAAGACTCCTTTCAATTCAGAGTGGATATCATACATGCAATATGTTTATCTGAATTTATATTTCTGCTCTTTGTCAATACTCAGAAATATAACTGTGAGGATTGTATATTCATTTGAATAATATATGGACTAGCAAGTTGAAGTCATGCAATGTTGATTATGTTCTTGTGAGCCAATTTATATTTCTTGCATACTTAAAACCACTGAAACAACTCAGACCTGCAAACTTGCCAATTGTTTGACAAAATGTCCTCATATGTCAAACAAAGAAATTCGTAAAATATCGCCCAATCCTAGGGGGATATTATAACTTATGTTTCAAGTTCTCCTAAGATTAAAACAATTGGCAATGTTATGGCCAAGCGAAAAGACATCTCTTAACTACTTAAGGTTAATCCAAAATTGCGTGAAACAAGGTGGATCAGCCTAGAACAGAGTGTACCTTTGACATTAGTGATTCGGTATTTTATGTCTCCAACCCCTCAAGCAGCTTTCATTATAAGATAAGAGCAGTCAAAAGTGAGTTCCAAATTTTATGGTCCTTATCAAGTGATCAAGCACATTGGTGAGGTGGCATACAAGTTAGCACTTCCACCATCTTCTCAAATCCAGCCACAATCCCTGCTCCTCTGTTTCCTGCAGATCCAAGTACAACTGAAGGCCCTAAAATGTTTATCAAGCTTTGTATGGAATTTCCAAGTACAAAACACAGGTCATACTGGACCTGAATGGAAGGATCTATGTATCCTTAAAAAGCCTATAATCCACCCTTCATCATCAATTGGGAAAGGTAGCTCATCAGCACCAATGAATATAAGAAACTCAAAGCATCAGCATAAAGGACAAAATGCCATGCAAGAAAAAAAATAACATGCAATTGGTGTATGATAAGAAGGAAAGAAGCTGCAGTCATTGAAAGGGTGACACCACAAGCTCTAGGATCTACTAAAAATAAGGCAATCCCCAAAAAGATGAAAAGGAAGACTTATCCACCTCCAAGTCCTTCCACCAGAACATACAGCAAAAAGAGTGATTTTTAACCTTAAGCTACCCCAAGGAAGCGCAGAATAAGAATTGTAACAAGTTAACAACAACACCCCCCTTTCATCAAGCCCTAGTCAAACTCAATCTGAAGAAACGGAAAAAGAAAAACACAACTTTAGATTTTGTTTTCAAATAAAAATGTCATTGCATTCCTTTATGAAGTCTGTCATGTCCCCGAATTGGAGGTGAAGTAATTTAATTAATTTAATTGATTAATTTGTCCAAATTAATGATATTTCAAAAGGATAGCTTAATTGATTATTTTAATTAAATATTAGATTAATTATTTATAAAGTTATTCCAATAAATTAATATCTTAAGGATGACTTTATATTTAATTGATTTAATAAAGTGACTAAATAAAATAAATCATAAAGTCACTTAAGTGAATAAAATAATATTTTATTCTAGAAGCTTCTTGGAGGTGAATGAGAATTCTTTATCAGGAGTTGAGTGCAGGCTATTTTGATCATGTCTTGGATTATTTCTATTTCTCATACCTGCGTGATATAAGTTGAGGCTTGCATTGCCTGAGGGTTTGAAGACTCTAACGTACCGGTTTTGGTTGTGAAAGATCAACCCTAGCTAGAGATTGTCAAGGAATCCATCCAGGGTTTCTACAAGTACTTAATTGGAGACTTTGACGGGTGCAATAGCTGATGTATTATTGCCCTAGCTGATTGAGTGCAGTAGCTGTTGTATTATTGCACTTCTGTTGAGAGTTTGATTGGAAGCAATAGCTGATGTATTATTGTTTGCTCTGAGGTGATTGCACTACTGGTTTATTGTTGCAAATATTTCTCAGGTTTGCCTGATTGTAGCAGCTGAGGTATTGCTACATTCATTTGTGGAGAAAGCTATTTTTGGTTGCAATCGATTTGCCCAAATTTTAATAGTCAATGACTAAAATTTGGAAATATAATAAATATTCAATTCCCTGGAGTTTATATTTGGATGTGTTAAGGAATCGATTATTTTTGGGTATCTAGTCAGTTTGAATAAATCACAGCTTATATATATCTTTGGATTCAAAGGCGCACAAAGGCAAATAATATATTTGAAGATATTTCATCAGGCTTTAGTTGTTAAAGTCGAATTTCTTAAGGGGCGATTCCTTCAAGATAGTCAAAGGCTTTCAAATAAGACAAAACAGGAGGTGCGACTTCATTAGGTGGAAATATCATTCAATACACATCACCAAGATTGTCGCTACTTCAGAAAAGACAAATGAAGTTGCTTGGTAAGAAGTCGCGGCTACAGGAGAGCACCATCGAAAATTATGAACAATATTATTTTGTCCAAGATGTCATTTGGAGGAGACAAAGATTGCAATCATCAATAGTAAAAGACAAATAATCGAATAAGACAAAGGAAGCAAATAATTGTAAGAGACGTCATATTACTTGAAAGGGTCGATAGTCACTGCTAGAGAAAATCGTGATTCCCTCCAACTATTGTTGGCACTGCATTCAGAGGCATTTAGCATTCATTTTCAAGGGACGACTCACATATCTAGGTGCAGCATTTCAGTTATTCAACCTAGGAAGATCACAAGCATTATCAACATCAACTAGGAAAGTCGTCATTTCAAGGCATTGTTCCAGGTTCATTCTGTTTAAGTTTAGATTCATTTTGCATTGTAGTTGTTGTCTTTTACAGCACTTGTAGCTGCACTTTATCACCATATAAAATCATTGCATTTCAGACACTTACAGCAGTTGTAATAGATGCAAGTTGGTCTTCAATACATTGTTGTCATACTGTGGTAACCACATTGTAATATTTGCATACTTATGATAATACACTCTGCATATAGAGTTGTTGTTAGTAGTTGGTTTCTCACAAGTTTGAATAATACTGTAACCATTGGAGCTTAAATACAGATTGGAGTTTGGAGTTTACTCACAAACTGTTTGTTGAAATGCTTAAGTGTTGTAGCCCTTAGTTGTATAAGTTTCAATTATATGATTGCATTAAAAAATCAGAAAACATATTGCATTGTACCTCTATTATCATTGCAGTCATTAGCAAGTTTTAGATAAAGCCTTTATGCACTTGACATCATTGTATGCATCAAATATACAAAAGGAAACAACATACAACAGTTATAGGACAAGTGTTTGACGAAATGTCCAAGGCCTGAAAGCTGAAAATTTAAGCCATATTCAGCAAGGGCCATTACAAAGTATGTGACTCCACACCAAAAACCCATTTCCCTGATGATGAGTGAGGTGGCTCACTCAAAACATAAGATTAAAAACAACCAATGCAGTTTATCCAGAAATATTGAAAAAAATATACAACAGTGTTTTTCTCTTTATCAGCTCATCATTTGCGCAGTACAAGTAAAACACAGAAGACAAAGTCTAGTCACTGGCAGTTTTGTTGTAACAGCGATTAGCCAGACCAAAGAACAGTAATATATATATCTGCTAAAGCTAACATGTGGACATCATGAAAAAGCATTAGATTTTGTAGTCTTTTAGTTCTCAGTCCTGTATAAATAATGTCTATTTTCTCGTAGTACCAGATTCACAATCTGCTTTTTCTATCCATTTACTTTTTCTAAATTAATTTAAATATACTTTTATTGTAATTTGAGCAATTTTATGATAAGTAAAACAAATTGCAGGCTTTCCAGGCTAAGCCAGACTCCTATTCATAGAAATTCCATCGGATGGCTACCTCCTCCACCTAGGAGATCAAGCTAAATTTCGATGGGGCCTCAAGGGGGAACCCAGGCCCCTCAAGGATGGGATGTGTAATTGGGGACAGCGAGGGAAAACTATTAAAGGCAGCTTCCAGGAATAAACAATAAAGCAAAAGCCTCTGCTTTTCTACTAAGACTTCTACTGGTGCAATCTTGCAAGATTGATTCAATAGACATTGAAGGAGACTCAATAGCTATCATTCTCAGCTTCTGGAATAGGAAATCAATGAATTGAAAGATCAACAACATTTTATCCAAAGCTTGGACAATTCTAGACTCAATAAAAAATTTCAATATCAAATATTGCTATTAAGAAAGAAATAAGGCAGTGGACTACCTATCTAATCAAGGTATAGATAGGAAGGCAGAATTAATCATTGATCATCATTTAGAGAAATGGTCGGGCTTGGACAGCTAGTGGGACATCACACTTGAATCCCAAACACATTGAACCATCCAACACACGTCACCAGTAACCAATACACTTCATGCAACTTATGGAAAGGAATTATATGACACCTTTCTCCACCTCCTTGTTAAATTTAGTGATCAGATTAAGTGCACAGAAAATTAATACAAAATCAGACACAAAGACACAGCAGATACCCTGGGAAAACCCTCCTCTCGAGGGAGAAAAACCCAGCAACAATATATCACTTATATATTGATATGTAAACACAAAAGTCTCCTTTACAAAGCCCGATATGAAGGCCAATAAGAGGCACCACAAACTGATGCAAATACAGCAACACAATCATGTAAATCTCAGTGATAATGCACAGCCTTCTATCAATGAATCGATCTGCACTTGAATACAAACTCGCACTTGAATATATCGAACTTGTGATGAACTACGAACTAAATAATGATGCACAAATGAAACACCATCGATTATATATATACAATGCAAAGGGAGACGCGACTCTTCAAGATAGTAAGTCGGCTTCAACCAAGAGGTGTGTTTCTTTAATGCAAGAGGTCGGCCATATAAAAGTCACAACTCTTCATAACAAATCGTGCCCATATGAAACATGATGTCGGCCTTAATTAAATCACACCTTCATAAGAAATCGTGCCTCTACAATATTTGAATCAAGGTCGACCTTGATAGAAAGTCGTTCCACTTCATTAAATCGCAATATATAAATTAGATAGTCATAGGCCATTATCTAATTTATTCAATATGTAAGGGAGATCGGCTGGAAGTGAAGATCGATGCTGCCATAAACATCAACACTCCTCACACAATGTGCCACCTTCTCTGAAGTTGCCATCTTGCATCTTGGACCCACAATCCCAACATTCAGGAGAGATGGACACAATGATAAAGCTTGCTGGCAAACAGCACCAGAACAGATGGCCTTCTTGAACAGCATCACTAATTTAAAGTTGAAGGTATTCTTTTTTCACGGTGGCAACATCACAGATGCCATAAAGCAGTTTGGGGCAAGGATTATGTGGAGGAAGCCAAGCACCACCATGTTAATTTAGAAGTCTCAATTACCTTTGTCTCAAATATTCTGATGATTACTGGGGACAAGGAAATGGTGAAGGCTCTTGGAAAACATCACATCTAGGAGAAACACTGGCAGAGCATTAATGCCATAGTGAACAGTGCTATTTGGGTCCCTTCTGAAGCTCTACATATCAAAGGCCATGAGTTTCTGGTGCAGGAGCACCTTGCTCTCTAGATGCCTTTAATTGGCAAATTTGTAAAAAAATTGAACTTTCTATTGTAAAAACATTATAAAGAGGTCTAGGAGGTCATAAATGATGTATTTGAAGTCTCCAATAGGTCATTAGGGGGTTGGTTAAATCAAATTGCAAATAATGTGGTTTTATTGCACAAATTGCAAAAATGGCAAAACTTGAAAAATACAAAAATACAAAGTTGCCGAATGAGGGCGATGCGGATCGTACGGTACAAAAATTTTGGGGGGGGGGTACGGAATCGGGTACGTCTGTACAAAATATAATAAAATATTCAAATATATATATATATATATATATATATTTTATTAAAATTAATAATATTATAAAAACTAATATATGTACAATTAATATTTTACTAAAATTAATAATATTATAAAACAATGAAACATAAAAGAAAAATTTAAATTATAATAACTAATAAATAATTAATAAGTATTATTTTAGAAATTAATAAAACAATGCAATATATAAATTAATAAGAACATATTAATCATAAATATATAATTTCTAAATTTTTAATACATTAATATAAATTAATTAATAATTTAATAATAATAAAAAATCTTAAACAATTTTAAATTTATTATTTAATATATTTATGATTAATTTATTTATAAAATTATATATTAAAATTTAACATATATTATATAACTATATTATCAATATATATTATTATTATTCAATCTAGATATTAATATAGAATCTATAATATTATACGATTTATATACTATTAGTAAGGCAACAACGCCAGGGGTGTCGATGCCCATGGCCTGAAAGCGAGAAAGAACAGAGGAAATGGAAGCGTTGTGGTCGGGCAGGTACGATTCGAGTACATTTACTCAACTCTTACGTCCGTCCCTCGAACCGGTCTTGATGGGAATGAAGGGCCTGCCCAATGAAATGATCCGTTCTGTCGCCGGCGGCACCAGAATGTTTGCGCACGACACCACGCCGGACAACTCCCTCTCCGCTGCCTCTTCAATGGAGTCCAAGTACCTGGAGTTGCGCAGGTTTGAATGTGGTGAATCGGTCCGAATATGCTGCGTCGAGCTCCAAAACGCCCGGAATCGCCCGGAATCGAAACGCTGTTCACAGAATCGTTTCAGGGCAAAAATTTCGATTCTGGTTCGTACCCACAGCGATTCGAACCCGATTCCGACTCGGGTACGTTTCTGGGACGGAAACGACATGCAAAACCCCACGATTCGGCTACATAGCAAAAATACAAAGGAATGTGAAGGGTCACCTCGGTATAGAAGTTGGTTAGTCAGTTGGAGATGGAAGGACAGTTGCAAAAACTGATGGAAATGTCTCTATAAAGCATTGTAAAAGCAAGGAAGAGATCAGACTTTGTAATCTTGGTCCAAATTATGCAATAAAGTTCCCTGTTTTGTTATTTTTCTGAGTTTTCTGATATTTACCAGTCCTGTACGGACTGTACATCAGTTTTGCGGTTATAATCTTGTTATGATTTCCTAAAAGAGTGTATGAGCCTTTAAAACAAGTTGATTTTGAGAGGTTCTACTTGTGTTTAGTGCCAATTTTAGTCAATTTTGCAGAACTGGTTTAAAAACCCAGTTAAGGGTTTGAGAGTCTTGTGAGGGTGGAACTCACCATCCCACCAATGAAGGGTTAGAATATTGGTGGGGTGGATTGTTTAGGGTGTTACTAGAATGCATTAAATGTTTTGTGTGTGTGTAGGAACAGGGAAGACAAGAAATCAGAGTTTGGTCGCTGCCCCACAGGGAAAATACAGAGTTTTCTCATGAAGATGGATGGCTACAAGTTGGGAATTGAGGAAAGATCGTTCAAGGAGGCTGGAAAGTTGTTTCTAAAACATGGGCAGATGTTTCTAAACATGATTCAAGCAGTGGCAGAGTATGGGAAGGTTTGGTATATACTAAACTATTAAACCCTCAAATGTGAAGCATGTTTGGTGCATAAAATAAGGGTTTTGTTGATTAGCATTTTATTGAGCCTTTCACTTCTTAAAGGTTGATGAATCCTGAGTTTTGTGGCATGATAAAAGTCTGTTTGAAGTCCTTTGGTGTTTTGGTGGTGATATGAGAGCACTTTCTGTGTAAATTAGGCCTAATTTTAAGGCTTTTTCTAGCGTACAGACCACAGTTCTGGAAATTTCTTCAAAACAAACTACTTGAAGCTTTTGGTATGTTGTACTCTATTACAATGGGTTTATGAAGGTGCAGATAGCTTGGATTGTTTCAACATAGATTGGAGGAAATACCCAACTTAGGGTATGAAGGCCTAATTGACAATTAGTACCTTGAATGCCTAGAAAGTAGAAGTCTGTTTTAACAGTGATTTGTGTGTTCGGTTTTGGATAAAGGCTGTCTAATTGATGGTGACAAGAATGTATAAATGCCTGGATAGAGTCTAGAAAGCATAATATGTTGTTTTGATGCTTGGACAATAAGGAATCTTGGTGTAAAGTAGTGATTTGAGTACATAAAATTGTAGTCCGGTATGATAGAGTTATGTAGCAGCATAAATGGTTTGTTTTGCCAAATAATGATGTTGAAATGGTGTACAAGAGAAGTCTGATAACATTTTGAAAGCAAGTGTGATGATTTGTGGTCCTTTTGCCTCATTGAAGCAAATTGAAATAAAGAGTGATATGGTGCATGTGTTGGTGTATTGGTTCAGAGTTTATTAAGCAGATTAGTGTTTTGTTTCTGACAATTTGATGCTGTTGATGGTCTGAAATATGGTTTTGGTGAATTGGATTACTGACATTTTGTTGTGAAGTCTTGTAGTGATGTGGAAACTAGAGAAATTGATGAAGTTTGATGAAGAAATAAGCGAGCCTGTTAGTTGATCTTCTCCAAGTTGAGTTTGGGTCTTGAGTACCCTAGTTGAATAGATGTTTTTGGTAGATGCCCTTGCATCAGTTTCATGGCCTTTTCTCCATGGGAACAGTGAGGGAGATTGAGGATCATTTGGTGCATCTAGTCAAAGAGGTTGTGACAATTCAGGACATCATTATGGGCAGGGCTAGCTTTTGCAAGCCAAAGATGGGCAACATAGCATTGCTCGTGTTGTTCAAAGAAACATGGAACAAGAAAGGTTCAACACTGCCAGAGTGAAAAAGGCAATCAACTTTCTTCTCCACCATGCTGGATTGATCGAGGGTTTGGACAAGACCTGTGGACAAAAATTCATCAAGATCAAAACAAGGTTGCCGCATACGCATTGTATGGATATCAATACTGCTAAATTGCTAATATAGTTTATTCTCTACGCTTGCGGTCATAGCCTTACATGATTTAAGAGCAGGGGCTGAACTATCATGTTATTTTTGCTATTTTTTGAGAATATATAAAAAGGGAGAGGACCCTAACTGTAATGTCCCCTTCTCAAATGTGATCAATTCAGTTGACTGTTGGCCTATTCCGGAAACCTGTAGGCTACTCGGAGGGAGGGTGAAATTAGGGTTTCCTGTTTTTTGAGGAGGTTGTTGCTTGAAGTTTGGTGATTGGTTTGCGGATTCTTTTTGGGTTTTCAGAGAGCTTCGCAGTGGTATAGATCGTTTGGTGTTCTGAGCAACTTCATGAATTTACTATTGTTAGTAAATTCTATTTCTGGCAGTGGTCCTGTTGGCTTCAGTGCAGTTGGCTCTCTTCTTCAGCCAGTTCAGTTGGTATTTGGTTTTTTGGCCTATGGATGCATTTTCTGGAGAGAAGTTGAGTTGATTTAAATAATGATATATTTTAATATTATGTTTTAATGTTAACCCCTTCGCCTAGCCTAATGACTTAAAGTTGTTCTGAAGGGGGGATTTCATGGGTGGACGCCTCATTTGGAGGTAATTTAATATTTCTAAAGGTCTTAAATCATGCTTGAAGTGGGACACCAACTTTGATGAGGAGAATATTTTAAATAAAGTCTAATGTTGCCTTCTTGTTTTGGACGCCACTTTGGAGGGAATTGAGTCAACTCAAATTTGAATAATGCTTTGACTGGTTTGGGCGCCCTTCTAGATGCTTCTGGAAGATGCTTGGAAAGTCTACATAAGTTGACCTCTTCTCTTCATTTTCTCATCTCATATTTTCAGTAAAGTTATGCTACCGAAATGGTGACAGAGTTGCTTCGAGGAAAGCACACCTCCTAGCTTGGCTCAGCTTCTTGCTTGAAAGATAGCAACTAGTTGAGAGGTAGATTGTAGTTGAGTTATCCAGCATTGTATTTGAGTTTCGTAGCATCTTAGTTCAGTTTCCTTGCATTCTAGTCATATTTTGGAGTTGCCGATTAGCATAGCTGATTGTAGTTTTTGCTCATATTTCATGAAATAAAAATAATATTGTTTTGGGCATTGCATCTATCCATTTCTCTATGTGGGACGACCATTTGAGCAAATTTGCAGATTTTTTTATGGAGTCTTTGATTTTTCCAAGGCAAATCGCCCTTACTTGAGGGTCGTACCATCTGGAGGGGTCTTGGAATTTGTACAAGAAAAATAGGTGGCTGTAAGCTGAGGTTTCTTCATTGGGATTTGGGCGCCATTGTCATTAGAGACTATTGCATTTCGTTTCATGAGTTTTGGATGTGTGGGGAGTGATTTATGTGCATTTTAGAGAGGAGTTGTATTGCTGGTTACTTCATTTCAGTCGCTGGTCTGTCATATCAGTCTTAGATAAATGCAATTTTGTGAGGTGTTTGAGTCTAGAGTGTAATGTCCCTTACCTAGCCTTGCTCTTGTATTTGCTTGTTTGCCCTAGAATTCAATTGTTGATTAGGTTTAGGGTTTCTTCTTTCCAAAAGGAATGTGTTTCTCTAATGAAATAATCCTAGATTGAAATCTGCATTCACCAATTTAAAAACATTTCCACATACACATATCTGTTAGCAATAATATCTAGATATCCACAATATATTTATAAACATGAATCAATTAATGAAGACATAAGAGGAGTGCCATAGGTGGATCCGCCCTGAAGCCCTCATGTAAACTCAAGAGGTTGTCCATCACAATCCTTCTTGCCTAGGGGCTTAGTACCTGCATACTCCACTCATGGTAACACCTCAGAAGACACTCGTCCTATTAGGGGAGAGGAACCATAGAGTCCAAGTGGCCTAAGGCCTACCACCTTCTCTTGCCCAATCCCGTATCTTGGGCCTAAGGGGCAGAGACTTAGGTGGGACCCCCATCTTCCTATAACCCAATCCCTAGTCAAGGGCCTAAGGGGCTGCAAAGCCCAATCCCTTGTTAAGAGCCTAAGGGGCTGCAAAGCCCAATCCCTTGTCTAGGGCCTAAGGGGCTGAAAGTGGGGTTTTTAGGCAATCCAACTTCACCCATGTTTCGTCCATCCTAATAGGTTTACAAGCACATAGTAGACAATCTTTAAACAATCAGATATATTTGCATTCATCCAAAATTTATTTCATGCCTATAATCAAATATATTTTCATTTACCAATGGTTCTTTAAGTTCATCATTTCCTATGATAATTCTCATTATGATAAGATTAAAGGATGTCATTATATCAATAATCAAATTAACAATATCTAATTCTTATATTCAAAATATGCCAAATATTATTGCTAAGTGAATACATCACCTGAACTGTTGTGTCTTCCCATGATTCTTAATTCCTTAGTCGCCTTCCTTCAATCTTACATTTGATTGGTCATATATATTAATCTATCCAGTTTTATATTATGATCGTAATTACTTATAAGGCTCAATAATTGCTGCCAGCATCATTATTACAATGATCGCGTATAAATATATAATTATTTCTAATTAATTTTAATCTTCCAATAATCACTTACTCTATATATATATATATAAAACTTACTTCCCCAAATATATTCTTGACAATAACACTTAATCAAATAAATCTCCCATAGTTTATTTCATTTCCAATCTGCTGCTTTATGCAGATTTCTAATTGATTCCTTTTTTTATTTCTGATTCTTACATTCAATGTCTTTTTATATCTATGTTAAAGGATACATCTTTTCAAGAGTGATGTCCTTATGAAAAGACACAAACATTTATTTAAACCTTCATTATTATTTTTAAACCACTTTTATTTATTTATTTATTTTATTTTTTCAAACTGCTGTTTTTATAATTAATCCTTTTTTTTTTTCACTAATAATTGCTGCATTACATCTTCAATATATAAATATTATTTCTTAATATTTATTCTTAAACTAGTGGTTTTATATGTATTATAATATTTATGACTATAATAATAATATTTTATTAATATTATTTTGTAATATTTTCTCTTGTGAAATCTCTATTATTATGATATTTATAATGTACTAATATTAATTGTCTCATTTATTATAATAAATGTATTATAATTATAATAGTCTTGATAATAATATTTAGATTGCCATTACATTTTTGATATTTATTTATCTAGTTATTTATATTTCACACTAAAATGTGTTTTGTGATTATGATTTATTTATTGATTTGCATTTTCATGTGTTACAATTTTGGGACATGACATAGAGAGTCTTGTTAAGCATTGAGGAAATCATATATAGTATTGCAGCATTGGAGAACTTCTAATATTGGGCTTTGGCAAGCATTCTATCATATTGTAAGCTGATCAGTAGTACTATCAGCAATTCTCCTTTCTCTCTTTCACTTACTTTATTGTACTTCCCGCTGAATAAGTGGAAGAGGCTGGCTTGCCGCCTATTTACTTTTAGTTAGTAGTTCTTAGGGACCCTCTGACCATATGCTCACCATCTCTCAGTGCCATCCTGGTTAGAGTTACTTTCAGCTCATCATGCATAAGATCCTTTGACCATATGCTCGTCTATCCTAGACACATTCTTGGTTAGAGTTCCTTTCCAGTTCTACATTGCATCAGATCCTCTGACAATATGTTCACACCTTGCCCAACATCGGGATTCTGGTGTACATCCTTGGTTAGAGTTGCTTTCCGCATCATTTTGGTTTAGAGATAACCTTAACGGGTGTGTGTTGATTGTAATTGTAATTGGAAAAACAAAAAACATTTAGTCCGGCTCATTACAATAACCCTCATTCGACTGATTGAAAAAATAAATTATGGTCTTTGCATATTGCAAAATTTTGAGAGAAGAACATAAAATCCTCAAAGATCCAACCATGGTAACAAATTTGTGAATCTTTCAAGGGTTTTATTCAGAATTAAATGTGGCATATTGTAAGGATAGACACTAGCAAGCCACCAAAACCACACATACAAAAAAAGCATATTGGTTATATCATCAAGGACAAGAATTATGAGCTGCAAAAGAAAGATTTGACAGTACAAAGGAAAAGAAGTAAGAATTACTGTTCATATAAATAGAGATAAATGTGTTTTTCTACAAAAGATACTATCATTTTATCTTTGTAGTAACTTGGGGTGAGGGGAAGAGAGGCAGTGATTAAACTTATATGAGAGAATTAACATACCTTTTTGTCAATAGCTTGCACACTATTACCAACACCAATACTCGAAACCTAGAAATCAAAATTTGAGACCATAAGTATGGTGAGACTCTACTAGAAGAGCATCAATAAACTTTGTGCATGAAATCATTATTTCAAGAAAATAAATTTACTGATAAATTTCTCAAGATGTATATGCTTAGTGATTGGTGTAAATATATGCAGACTTATAAATGATGTATATCATATTTCAATAAGGAAATCTTGAAAATAGCAATACTTAGTTGAATTTAAATTGGTGCATTGAAATTCTTTTATGTTCGTTTTCTATGGGAACATAGATCAAGAAATCCCAAAAACTGATACTAACATAGCTTTATTTTCCTTTTTGAACAAAACTGAAACAACACAAATTTCTATCCAAGGTTCTACAATAATTTTGATTGAATATCTACTGATGCAAATAACTAAGGTAAAACATGATAATGAAAAAAAAATCACTCAGAACATATACATATGCATATATATATGTTTCTATCTATCATATACATATAACCATATAGGTAGTGCAGGAAACTTCTTCCCAAATGGTGTCACCAAACTATACTATTGCAGTCATAGGCATCCCTTTGCAGTCAACCTAAATTCATTATATATTGCTAGTTAAACTAATTCCCTGCTTGTTTGCAACCAGACCTATTGAATCAAAGTTTGATTAAATCTACATACTCCCACATGCTCTCTTCCCAATAATGCAAATAAGATCATTAAAGATCTGACATCCAAAGACTAGATCACTTACAAGAAGAAACACAAATGGAAGAGGAAAAGCATCAAAGTCAAGGTATTTCTCAACAAGAGAAGAAAGACAAGTCAGTCTCGTTTTTTGAAGGAAAAAATGTGCTTATAGTGGAAGATTTGACCATATGCAAATAGATTATCGTTTTCAAATTTAGAAATTCAAAGAAAATTTTCAGAAAGGAAGGGATATTTTCCTCTTTTCCCACAAAGGTTATGTTGCTTCCCATCTTGCTCTTTGTGCTTCTCCTTCTTGGTCTATTGCTTTGGTTGCTAAAGTAGACAATATGAGCACTCTCTACCATCAACAATTGGGTCACATCAACTATGGAACAATGTGCCAAATGGCAAATAAAAGAATGGTCAATGAATTTCTCTTATATGCCCTCCCCGTTGTGTATGTGAAGGTTGTATGCTTGGGAAACATCATTGAAAGGAGTTTCCAAAAAATACTACTTATTGTGCATCACAACATTTGGAGCTCACTCATACAAAAATTTTGTATACCTATAAAGAAGCCATCTTTAGGTGGGTCCAAATACAACCTCACTTTCATTGATTATTTTTCTAGAGTTTGCTGGATCTCTTGCACCAAGCAAAAGGATGAAGCATTCCTCAAGTTTGACGAACTCAAAGCACAAATTGAGAACCAATATGACCAGTAAATCAAGCAACTTCACTCAGATAGAGGAGGCTAGTATATTAGCAAAAAAAATAGAAGGTATCAAATAGATCATGTCATCTTCAAGCGGCCAAGTGTATCCTTTGATATGTCAAAGGATCTCATCTTTGGTCTTCAATCAACTTGTATGAGTCTCCTTCAAGGGGGGACTATCCACAACAATCTCAACAATCTAGTTCCCTACTCAAGCTTAAGGGGGAATGTCACAATTTGTAATCTTGTCTAAGGACATTCTAATGAATTTTAGGCTAAGTGCCTTATTTAGGTCGGCCTCCTTTGGTATGTATATTAATGTGTATATATGTACATCCAAACACATTGTTTTATCATGAAGTGTTTTCATCTCATTTTTCACATTGTTTTTGTCTTGTTAAAGCTTAGTCACTTCATTCCAAAGGGTGTGTATGATAATTTCTACAACATCTTGGTTTGGATTTGAATGCATAATCAAAGAATGACTAGACTGGCTTGGAGGATTATTCATATTCTAATTATCATATACAATCAACTAGACTCCTATAAGATCATCCCAGTGATGAATAAATTGATATCCTAGCAATGGGAGCTAATATAAAAGAAAAACAATTGGGGTTTGTTGGTACATTCTTGTCAAGTGCTCCTAAACACTATGACAAACACTCCTAATACTAAGAATTGAATAAGAATTAGCCAAGAACTCAATGGTAACAAATCAGTAATTGAGCTCCTTAATCCTATAAGTTCTCCCTCAACCCAATTAGTAGAAAACCCTCCTTTGTCAAAAATGCCCTTGCATAGCCCCCTACCATGAAGAGTTGCATTGGTCAAGTGCCTAGCGTGGATAGTTGTCCAATCTATCAAACAACTGCCTAGTATGAATAGTTTCCAATTGGATGAACAAGAGAGGACTTCCTAACTAAGGTGGGTGAGAGGGGAGAGGGCTGCACTCAAACAATAGGATAGGGATAAGTGGAAGAAAAAGACTCATCCGGTGAAAGGAAGATGAGGGACTCAACTAATTAAGGTGGTAGAGGATGAGGCTAATTACACATGTATTTTTGTGTATAATTTTGTTTCTCTTTTTGGGAATACATATTATCACTTCTTATGAAATGTTCTCACTATAAGGAAAATGTAACAACAAAAACATTTTGTCTATATTCATACTAGCATCCTGTTGATTGTGAAACTTGGATTTGACCTTTATTTTATAATACAGAAGTGGTTTTTCTCAATATGCATTGTTCAAGTCTATAAAGCTGTAAACTCATTTGGAAAAAGCCAATCTTAAAATAATAAATATGACAGAATTATTTAGCCTTTGTAGAACTTTTGAGAGCATTACAGTGTCTTTTTTAATCTCACATCTCTACCATAAATGTGTGATTAGTTGCCATTAATGCCAATATACATTTAGTGTAATGTCCCATAACTGATTTTTTATTTTTTATTTTTAACAAATTTACGATCACAATGCATAAACCCTAAACTTTTTGATCACCAAGATCCTGATGTGGAAAAGGTGACAGCATACAGTGATTGCGACGCTAACTGATGGCAAGCTGTACAGCTCTATAATGAATACAAATGAGGAAATGAAATAGATTACCAATGTCTTGGTGGCATAAAAATCCAAACTTACAAATCTGTTATAAACTAGCAGAGAACTATCTAGTTCTATACAGCTAAACAATTAAGCATGAATACTACAATTTCATTGAATATTTCTAACTGTAACAGCAACGAACTCCTGAAATTATTTATATCAGCAATATATCAAATGTAACAGACACTTAATGATGTATATTCAACCCTTGGATTGTTTGAGCAGTATAGAAGCAATTAACAATGAAGATAATAGGTAAAATGTAATGTTCCCCCTTAATTTTTTCCCAAATTTAACACAACAAATGTAACATCCCCATTTTTAGCACTGCACTTTTAAGTGATTGATGGCCTAACCCCGGGGTGCTGTCGGCTAGTCAAAGGCACAATTATGGTTTCCGACTGTTTGGTGGGTTCTCTTGAAGATTCAGGGTTTTGCTTGTTGGAGTTTGGCTGTTCGGATTCTGGATTCCTTCTGGGTTTTTGGAGAGCTTTGCAGAGGTATGACATGCAACTGCGTCAAGCAACCTTTCCGAACTTACTATTTTTAGTAAGTAATGACGGCTACATCTCGAAGTTTTGGATTTTGGATTGCGGATTCTTTCTGGGTTTTCAGAAAGCTTCGCAATGGTATCGCATGCACTTTGATCCGAGCAACTTTCCGAATTTACTATTTTTAGTAAATTCTATTTCTAGCAGTGGTCATGTTGGCTTCAATTAAGTTGGCCTCCTTTTGCAGTCAGTTCAGTTGGTATGGTTGTTTTGGCCTCTTGATTCTTTTTCTGGAGAGATAAGTATTTTAATTAAAATAATGTTATATTTTAATATTATAACCCCTTGGCCTAGCTTCATGACTTTAAGTTGTTCTGAAAAAGGGGACCTCATGGGTGGACGCATCATCAGGAAATATTTTTATATTTCTAAAGTCAATAATTGCTTAAGAGAAATTGGACGCCAACCTTTGGAGAAGTTTATGTTTTATTTTAAAGTGATTTTTATCACTAAAGAAAAGGTACACCATTTTGAAGGAGCAACCAAGTTAAAGTCAAAAACCTAAAAAGGTCTTGAAGTGGGGCGCACCTTCTAGAGGTTTCTAGAGATTCTCTCAAAGGGTCTATATAAGGAGGCAGTTGCTCTTCATTTCTTATCTGATGTCTTGAATATTGTTATTCTGCCGAAATGGTGCTGGAATTGCTTCGAGGAATGAATGCCTCCTAGCCTTGGCTCGACTTCGTGCTTGAGAGATAGCATCTAGTGGAGAATTTTGCTTGTTGTTGAGAGGATTTTGTACTGAGGTTTGCATTGTAGCTTGGTTTTGCTTTGTAGTTCAGTTTATTGCATTTCATATCATTTTCTGGAGTTGCTGATATCATAGCAGATTTGTAGTTTTCACTCATTTCTTTGAAAATAAAAATATTCTGGTTCTGGGTATTGCATATTCCTGTCTAACCTCTTGGGGCGCCCCTTTATGCAAGTTTGCAGATTTTTTGAGGTTCTCTGTGATTTTTTCTACAGCAAATTGCCCTTCTCTGGGCCGTACCATTATGGTCTGCCTGGCAAGTGTTTAGAAAAAAAAATACTTCAATTCGTCAGTTTTTTCTTTGTCTAGTCTTCATTGTCATCATCCTAGCATTCGTTTGCATCAAGTCTCATGTCATTCTGGCAAGTATTGAGTGAGTTGTGAGTATTTTAGTGAGTTCTAGGATTGTTGGTTATGCATATTAAGTTGTTCTGTCATATCAGCTTGCATAAAGTTTGTCATTTGAGTTGGGTTTGGGTTGAAAGTCATTGTGATCATTGAGGAGACATTATACTATATTGCAGCATTGTTGGACTTCTTAGTCTATGTTATTGGCAGGCACTCTCTAATTCATTGTAAGCTGAACAGTAGTACTGTCAGCAATCTTACTTCTACTTCCTTTGCTTCATTGTAATACCCACTGAATAAGTGGAAGAGGCTAGTTTGCCGCCTATTTATATTTTGAACTAGCATTGTAATTCCTTAGTATCTCCGCCATATGGTAGCTCCATTCCCACCTTGGGTTGGAAAGCACATTCTTGGCGTCGAGTTTATTTTTAGCATTGTAATTTCTTTCCAGTTGTACTGACGACCCTCTTGCCATATGACAGCATCTTTCTCATCTTGAGATTGAGTGCGCATTCTTGGCAAAGAGTTACTTGCAAACTGTTGGTTTTGGTTTGGACTAACCCTAACGGGTGCTTCTTGCATTGGTGTGTTGTTGAAATAAATTGAAAAAAATTGGTTCGGTATATTTCAGTGGTATCAGAGCCAAGATCCTGCCATCTTGTGAAAATATTCGATGATTCAATTGTCAGATGAGTGACAGAGATATCAGACACTACGAACAGAGAGAGATGACTACAGAGAAGTCTTTACTTGAGTTGATGCAGGAACTGACCACACTAATGAGGGATCCTAACATAAGATGGGGAATCAGAAAGATTTTTGCTAAGTTTGAGAGTCGGGATAGAAAGGTGCACATGTCACATCAGAATGATCGTGAGCTTGATGAAGATACCTTGACAAATGAGGAGTTAAGGGTAGAGCCCCATAATACTACCCTAGACTTGCATGTAAGAGGAGGTGATGAAAATCAGCTCGGTGAAAAGAACATAACCACAGTCTTGAGTTCTATTAAGGATTCAACCTAAGAAGGTCTTGAAGCTACAGGCTTCACAGAAGATTTCAGTAGTACTGTTGTATGGGATGAGTTTGCTGAAGAAGAGCAAGTAGAAGGAAATACTGATGGTGCCTTTGAATCAGCCTATGACCATTGCCAAAGTGATAATGTTGGTAATGATTCCTACATGATTGTACCACCTCGTGTTGAAGATTTGGTGATGGATAGTTTTCCTCTTGTTGTCCAAACTCCTCAAGAGTTTTCACAAGAAGAAATTATGACAAGTGATCAAGGAGACCTCTTTGGTATGCATATGATTACTAAAGATGAGATCAGAAATATACTTATAGATGGTGTTTACATTGAAAGATAAGGGGACGAAGTTTTCAAAACAGCTAACATTGAAGATTCTTTGCTTCACTATGACATTGGTGACCCGGGTGAACATGGGTTTGATCATCAAACTGAGCCCTTGGAGAGGACTTATGAAGAAATCAGTTCAAGTGAGTTACATGGTGACCTATTCAAAGACTCAACATTCCAAGAGAAGCATGAAGAGTACTTTTCTTTTGATCAAAACAATCAGCCTTTTCCCATTTGGGATCCCGGTTGGTTGACACCAAGGTATGATAAATAACCTTTGTGGGATGAATTTCCCTTTGATCCAGATGAAGATCAAAAATCAGATTGCATGGCAAACTATGAGGTGGCCATTGAAGAGGAAGTTGTCCTTGAAGAAGAAGAGTGTTCAACAAAGCTCCATAATGATCTCTTTGAAGTGGTTGCAGCCACTAAAGAAGAGTATTTATCTACAGAAACTTTCCGAACAGCGGACGATTATGATCCATTGAGCAAGTTGGATGCTGCTTAATGTTTGACCAAGAAGATGGTGATGAAGAAGAAGAGCTTGAAGACCATATGGCTCTTGAAGAGGAAAGAGTTAAAGAGGTTTACAAACACAAATCTGATTTTTCCATTCAAGAAGCTGATTGCAAAAATAGAGTTGAAGAAATCATGGAGAATGATCATCTCCATGGCATTGACCATTATCCGCATGTTGGTGGTAAAGTACAAGGATGTTGGAGCAGCATTGAGGGCAGCAAAGACAAGGGACAAGATTCTGATTTTCAGTTGCAGTCTATCAGCAATTCACCATCTTCGCATTCTTATGAGTGGGAGAGACAATTCAAGGTGTCCATTGACAAGGAAGTGCAAGCTCTATCCATGTTTGATCACACACATAGCTTGGTTGAAGATCTCTACTGGAAGGTTCATTTTGATGAGAGACTGAAAGGGATTAAGGATGAAGTTACTCTCCCTAATTTGCAACATGTCAAAGACTCCTTGGAGACATTGAAATCGGAGTACTTACACTTGATTAAAGATCGTGATCACACCATTGAAGTTGCAAAGAAGACCATTGGTGTTTTCCAGAAAAAGGAGAGTTTGGTTGATGAGCTCACTCTGGAGCTTAAATCAACAAAGGACAAGTTGAAAGAAACTCAGTTGGCTCTAACAGAGGTTGAAGACCAGTTTGCTGATTTCAAACTTTTCAATGAGCAAGAGGGTGCACACAGAGCTGAAGAAATCAAGCAAGTGATTGGAGAGCTTGATAGTCTTCAAGAGGAATTTGATCTTGGAAGTGTCTCAAGAAAGTCGGAAGTTGCATGTGCAGATTTGGAGCAGCAAGATGAAAGAAGAGAATTTCAAGTTTTTAACAATCCTCTCTTTGAAGTGGGTGTTGAGGAAACTTATGATAATCCTCTTTTTGTGATGGAAATGAAACATCAATTGATAATAGCACGAAATGGGATCCTGATGAAGTTTCCCAACACAAGATGGAATGTGATTTTCAGCTTATTGAAGATTTGCAAGCCGAACATGAGGGAGATTCGCTCCTTGCAATTGGCAATCTTCCACAAAGAACGTTTGAACAAGAATGCTTAAGAGGGATTGAGGATGTAGTCTCCACTTGGGAATTGTTGAATCAAGATGTTATCAGCATCCTTGACATCAAGATGTTGTCCAAACATAGTTTGGTAGCTGTTCATAAGTCCATTACAGCAGCAAGGAGTGAAGAAACCAGACTTGTTACTCGTGATGTAGGGGAGAAAGGGGGTCCAAAACATGGTGTTTACATGCTTGACAATCCATCCCTTTGGTTGAATGATGCTTTGGCACTTACTAGTATATTTTGGGAGTTGGATTTGAGATCATCTAATGTTTCATGCTCCAATGTTGTTGAAGCTTTCATAGATTGGTTTCTGAGGTTCATCAGAGGGAATGCCAATTTTACAAGTGTACACTTGATTTTGACCAGCACTCAGAGATGTGCTATTTTTCCTTTCTGGAGTGTTGGAGATTATTTTCAATTGGGTATCCATGCTTGGGATTCTCAACATGGGTTGATGTAGCTTATTACTTGTGGAAAGGACTTTTGGAGGGATAAGGATCAAATTTCCATTTTGGTTGGTATTGTTCCCTTCTTTTCCAACCACTTGATGGTTCCGTTTGTTCATCAACAAATGGATTGGAGAGAAATTTTGAGTATGGGTTGGAAAGATGAACAGTTGGTTGCTCTTGGCGTTGATCCTTGGCCAAGAAAATGGCAGATTTTGGGACATGAGCTTGCTGGTTGGAGGCAGACCAGCAACGTTACTTGTGGAGTTCCTCTCGTTTGGGAGAGTTTTCCCATCACTACTTGTCAAAGAGGTGGTAATTTTCAGTTGGAGATTGTTCTAGTGTGTTTTCCTGCCATTTTTGAGGCGTTATCTTGCAACTCAATGTTCATCTCATACACTCACTCTTGGAAATTTCATTGGTGTTGCTATTTTTCCTTGTGTGAAGTACTAAAATCATATTACATTTCACTGACTTCAGCCTTGAACAGCAGAGATTATTTGTTCCTTCACACCTATCCTATTCTCGGAGTTCATCTTATGGAGGTTTGTGATGTTAACTTTGATGGTTTTCTCTCATTGTTGGTTCAGGACAGCGAACTACCACTTGCTTTGATTCATCATTCTGAGACTCATGAGGTTGGAACTATGAGAGTTTTCTGTAGTCTTCATGGTGGTATCAGTATAATTCAAATGAGGCATAGTAGCTCCATGTGGAGACATGAGTATGAATTTGTTGAGCTCTTGCAAAGGATTGCTTTCTTCCTTGCAAGAAGATTCGAAGATGTCACATTTGCAGTCATGACTCCGCTTCTTACCGTATAGAGAGTATGTTGAGGAGTTTGATTTTGAGTTGAGTAGCCTATCTTTCTTCTTTCCTAGAATTGTGGTTGACAGTGGTATGGTTGTTACTGTTGACTCTGGGCATCCTGGACATGAGACGTTGCATGATATTGACCTCAGTCCTTTCAAATCTTTCAGTTTGAGTATCATGGATGTTAACACTTTGGGGTTATAAGGAAGGTTAGTGCAGCATTGGCATGATGTTTTCAATGATGTGATCAGAGTGGTGCAGCATCAGCATGGTGGGTCTTTTCTGAGACGGACTTGGGAACCCAGGATCATACTTGTTTTGGTATAGATCAGTCTTAATTTTTCTGGAGTTGTGGTGGTATTGCTTGAGGACAAGCAATTTTGGGAAGGGCGGACTGTAATGTCCCCATTTTTAGCACTGCACTTTTTGTTGAAGCCAGCTTTCATGTTTGGAGCAAGGTTTTGCTTGTTGGAGTTTGGCTGTTTGGATTTTGGATTCCTTCTGGGTTTTCGGAGAGCTTTGCAGAGGTATGACATGCAAATCAAGCAACCTTTCCGAACTTACTATTTTTAGTAAGTAATGACGGCTACATCTTGAGTTTTGGATTTTGGATTGCGGATTCTTTCTGGGTTTTCAGAAAGCTTCGCAATGGTATCGCATGCACTTTGATCCGAGCAACTTTCCGAATTTACTATTTTTAGTAAATTCTATTTCTAGCAGTGGTCCTGTTGGCTTCATTAAGTTGGCCTCCTTTTGCAGTCAGTTCAGTTGGTATGGTTGTTTTGGCCTCTTGATGCTTTTTCTGGAGAGATAAGTATTTTAATTAAAATAATGTTATATTTTAATATTATAACCCCTTGGCCTAGCTTCATGACTTTAAGTTGTTCTGAAAAAGGGGACCTCATGGGTGGACGCATCATCAGGAAATATTTTTATATTTCTAAAGTCAATAATTGCTTAAGAGAAATTGGACGCCAACCTTTGGAGAAGTTTATGTTTTATTTTAAAGTGATTTTTATCACTAAAGAAAAGGTACGCCATTTTGAAGGAGCAACCAAGTTAAAGTCAAAAACCTAAAAAGGTCTTGAAGTGGGGCGCACCTTCTAGAGGTTTCTAGAGATTCTCTCAAAGGGTCTATATAAGGAGGCAGTTGCTCTTCATTTCTTATCTGATGTCTTGAATATTGTTATGCTGCCGAAATGGTGCTGGAATTGCTTCGAGGAATGAATGCCTCCTAGCCTTGGCTCGACTTCGTGCTTGAGAGATAGCATCTAGTGGAGAAGTTTGCTTGTTGTTGAGAGGATTTTGTACTGAGGTTTGCATTGTAGCTTGGTTTTGCTTTGTAGTTCAGTTTATTGCATTTCATATCATTTTCTGGAGTTGCTGATATCATAGCAGATTTGTAGTTTTCACTCATATCTTTGAAAATAAAAATATTCTGGTTCTGGGTATTGCATATTCCTGTCTAACCTCTTGGAGCGCCCCTTTATGCAAGTTTGCAGATTTTTTGAGGTTCTCTGTGATTTTTTCTACAGCAAATTGCCCTTCTCTGGGCCGTACCATTATGGTCTGCCTGGCAAGTGTTTAGAAAAAAAAATACTTCAATTCGTCATTTGTTTCTTTGTCTAGTCTTCATTGTCATCATCCTAGCATTCGTTTGCATCAAGTCTCGTGTCATTCTGGCAAGTATTGAGTGAGTTGTGAGTATTTTAGTGAGTTCTAGGGTTGTTGGTTATGCATATTAAGTTGTTCTGTCATATCAGCTTGCATAAAGTTTGTCATTTGAGTTGGGTTTGGGTTGAAAGTCATTGTGATCATTGAGGAGACATTATACTATATTGCAGCATTGTTGGACTTCTTAGTCTATGTTATTGGCTGGCACTCTCTAATTCATTGTAAGCTGACCAGTAGTACTGTCAGCAATCTTACTTCTGCTTCCTCTAGTTCATTGTAATACCCACTGAATAAGTGGAAGAGGCTGGCTTGCCGCCTATTTATATTTTGAACTAGCATTGTAATTCCTTAGTCTCTCCGCCATATGGTAGCTCCATTCCCACCTTGGGTTGGAAAGCACATTCTTAGTGTCGAGTTTACTTTCAGCATTGTAATTTCTTTCCAGTTGTACTGACGACCCTCTTGCCATATGACAACATCTTTCTCATCTTGAGATTGAGTGCGCATTCTTGGCAAAGAGTTACTTGCAAACTGCTGGTTTTGGCTTGGACTAACCCTAACGGGTGCTTCTTGCATTGGTGTGTTGTTGAAATAAATTGAAAAAAATTGGTTCGGTATATTTCAACAAACCAGCACCAACACTAATTAGTGTTAGCTCCAAAATCCAAATCAGCTTGTAAAATAATCCTCACCAAGATCCTAGAGTAGGCGAGGTGATAGCATATGGTTCGGGGATCGTTAGCAACAAAACTTAACTAAAAGTACATTCATCTACTAAAAGCAGGCATCCTATAGGCAGTGGGAATACTCCACTTATTCAGGGGGTGAGATGATTACAAACATAAAGGCGGCAAGCCAACCATGAAATCCACTCTTCCACTATACAGTGGGGGGAATATAGTTCTCACTACCACTTATATTCGTGAGGGGAAACTAACAATCAATGAAAGATAATTATTTAAACTCAACCAATTAATTGTGGGAGTGTATAAAAACATTACAAACATAAATTGCAGCAATAATAAATAACAGCCGTTAGTACTACTAACTAGCTTTACAATGAATGAAATCAGCTGCAAAACTTATTAGAATGAAGGACAAATATAATCAATGAATTAAGGATACTATCTTTAACTTTTTACAATGTAAACAATCAGATTTTAGCCTCATAAACTCAGAAAAGCAGAATTAAATAAGTCTGATTAGAAACAGGAAATCACATAAATCAGACTAGCAACATCAAAACTTACTAAAATGGACGTTACTTCTCCAAAACAGCTCGGAATGCTCCCAAACCATAACCAAATGACAACTAGGAGCTAGGCGCCCAAACTCCAAGAAGAATTCGAACTAGAAACAACCACATAATGGCACAAATCCCAATGCAGCCAGGAAAAATGGTACGGCCTCCAAGAAGGCTCAACCTTCTCCCAAAAATCAGAAACTCGAATGAAAAATTCTAAAAACTTCCACAAAGGGTTGCCCTCCACAGAGAAACAGCATGAGCGAATACCCAAAATGAAATTAAATTTGATGGCGAAGCTATGAACAGAAGTTCACTTTAGCCATGTTGAACCAGCAACTCAGAAACAGGCTATACATCAGCAACCTGTCCAAAAACATCAGAATTGAAGCTCTATCTGCACCTCTGTGTGAAGTACAGTCTCATATCTCCACCTAGGAAGCCATAGTTTCAGGCCCGAAAGATGGATTGATTTGCTAAGCTCCCCCTTAGCCAGGTTCTGGATTCAGTCCAACAGCATAACTTTACTTTCAAAATCATAACCTAATCAGCTCTCCACAAAGCACCAATAGATAAGCTTCAGTTGGGCAAATGAATCAACTGTAACTCCCACAAAGAAAACTCTTCATCTTCCACAAGGGGATGCCCATCTCCTCAAAGCTCCTTTTTAAAAAGTATTAAAATACTTTATTATCATCTCCCTAGACGTCCACTTTAAAATTGCAACAATAAAACACTTAAATAAACATTAAATGCTCAAGTGGTTGAACCATTAATGTCCCCATCTTTAAAATGACTTGAAGTCATTAAGCCTAGGCATGGGGTACAACTTCAAAACATAAAATTGACTCAGTATGGAACTCAGTCCAAGGAGGTAGCCAATGGGCAAGCCCAAACTGCATTGATAAACTACTAAAAATAGCAAACTAACATTAGTCGAGCTAAATCAAGCTGATGATGATGCCACTGCCACAAATAGACTTACTAAAAATAGCAAATGCCAAAAATAGTAAGTTCACTTCAAACTCAATAGAAAGCCAAACCGATCAGCCACACTAAACTGCAAATGATTGGGTTGTTGCTAGAGTGATACTGCTATAAATATACTTACCAAAAATAACACATTGCTATAAATAGTAAGTTTGCAAAACCTCATATGTACACCAACTGAGCAGTACCATGACTTACTATAAATAGTAAGTGCCCGGAAAGGTTGTCAAATTCATATGCATGTCACACCACTTCAAAGGTCTCTGAAAACCCAGAAACCTTTCTTGCATGCAAGGTATCAGTCAAAATTTCATGTCATTATCTTAACATGCATGTTACCTCATCCTGAAGCTCTCCAAAAACCCAGAAAGCTCCACTAGACATGCGTCAGAAACTCACACATGCAAACCTTCGAAAATGCATCTGAAAACGGAAACCCTAATTTCTGCTTTTGCTTAGCCTATGGATTTCCGAGAATAGGCTAAAACCAACTGAAGAGCGTAGGGCTAAATTGGGGACATTACATAAAATTTCATATAAACAAGAACATTGCAATCACTTACAAGATATTACTAATATATTGTAGTTGTAAGGCTGTTGTATAACAACTGATTCAACCCAGCAAATGGAGGAAGCAATCACAAATTGTAATGTACACCCCTGGTTTTGTAACTTTAAACACCAATTTTCTTGACACAATTTTTTGCAATCTCATAGGTTTTACAACTCATACATTTCAGCAAGCAGTTGCAAATATCAAAGTTAAATATATATTTTTTTGCAGATATCAAAGTTGAATATATGTTTTCTTGTTTCTAGAAGTTTGAATTAAAATACTCATAACAACCACTCAAAATATAACTTCTAGCCATCAGATTTAATCACAAACTTCTCTAACAAAAAGAGTGACATTCACAGGTAACATATGCAAAAGATAATTTAGCTCAGTTGGTAGTATTCAATTTACATTCAGTATTCAAACTTATTTTCTGACCTGAAAATGTATTTGCAGTCTCTAAACCTTATTCCCTTGTACGGCCATTTCAACCAAATATGGCTCCTTTCCTGAAAGGATACGGCAGCCTTGCACTTGTACAGCGGCTCCAAAAATAACACAGCAATGAAAAAATAGTATGGAAGATAAAATATGTATTGCTCAATTGGTATTAAGATGTATAACACATAATATTTAGAGGCCCGACTTTTTTCCCTTACCCGCATCTACCTTTTGTCCCCCGAATTCAACCTTGACTCCTTTTAAAAAATGTGTAGAATGTTCAACTTGAATTTAATAATTTTCAACCTCCATAAAACAACACCATGTGGTCTTGAGAAATAATTTATGGAAAGTGCGGCTCTCCTCTTTCATTTCACTTTTCTCGGTACGACATTTAAACATAAAATCGTGCAGCTTTTTAAAATTTTAATATCGCTCAATACATAAATGAGGCAGCTTCATCAGACTTTAATGGCCTCAAAAAGTGCAATTTCTTTAAAATAAATGGAACTAAATAACCATGGTGTACAACTCTGCATTAAATACCTGAATACTTGTACAATATTAATATTTTGAAAACCTCTAATGAAAACAATTAAACACCAACATAGTCCCTACCGTAAACTATCAACAATCACCCAAGAAGGGTCTTTCACCTCCAAGGATGATATTCTCCATGAAGGATTTCATCTTCACGAAGTTCTAGAAAAAACCAGCAACAAAATCTCTTCTCCAAAATTTCACGTATATCCAAAATGAGCCTCAAAATTACTTTTTGTTCTTTCCATAACTCCCACACAATTTCTTGAAACTCAAAATATTCATTTTTTTATTTAATTCCCCGTATGTCTCCAATTTGGATGTCCCTTAGTGAGCATTAATTTCACTTTTGAAAAATAAACTTTTTGCCCTTAGGCCACTTTATAAACACCCCTCTTTAAATATTTTTATAAATGCTAAGTTAATTTAACTTAGAACATTGATAGTTGTAATTAGCATAATTAGTTAGAAAGCAATAGAATAAGTAAAATAAAATAATCCATGTATTGTCGGGAATTAGTCATTGTTAATAGTTAGTACTCAGGTAGTTGTTGACAGTTAGTGTTCTCAACTGACGTCCGCTAACTATTTATAGTGCCAAATGTGCTGTAATCGAGGACTAGCACAGATGTGATGCATTGTAATGTTGCAGCCATATGAATAAAAATTTGCAACATATTTCTATGCAATTGTTATGTGACTCGTTTTATGCTTTCAATGTTATTATGTAACTTAGTTTACTCAATATTGCAATTAAACCTTAGCAAGTAAACATTTGGCATTGTTGCCTAAGCATACTTAGGGAAATCACCCGACAGTAAGATGGCATCGTGATGGTTCGACTAGCGGAAGAGCCTGTGCAAACAAACATAGAACGGGAAGACGATTTCACACAAGTTTTAGTGAAACTGTGGGACATATCCTTAAGGAACCATGTACGGAAGGAAGCTCTCAGGCGAGAGATACCTCAGGCAGTCATCTGGGACAGATTGCAAGTGAATGATGAGGTTGACCATCTCCTCAACCGTCTACCAAGGCTACTGGCCCGCCACTTCATCATCTTGCAGGATCTTCAAGTGGAGAGCGACCAAGAACGCCAGAGGCAACAGATACTGCAGCGGTTTGAGGAGAGAACCAAGCAAGAAGAGGAAGAACGGGATACCATCCGAAGACGTACTCCCGGCAATCAATGATCGCACGACCAACCTTTAATGCCCATACAACCTAATAAAGATAAGAATCGTGTACCAATCGGGCAAGAAACTCAGGAAGAGAAGGTTCGACGATCACTCAGGCTATAGGAGCAAGAAAACAGACAACGAAGGCTAAAGAAAATTGACAAAGAAATCCATGAAGATACAACTGAAATAAATAAATCCATTACAAGAGCACACCAAAACCTGGATGGAATAGAGCGATCTATCATAAGAGCACACCAAAGTCTGGTTGAGGAAAGGGACGAAGGACCCTTCAGTACACTGTATGAAGAAAGATACAGAGTTTATGACAATGAAAATGAATTAAAAGAAGAGCTCGAAAGTAGTATCCAACACATTCAAGAAATGTCCCTATCGGACGACGACGAAGGGCTGAGGACTGGAAGATCCAAGCCCAAGACCCCAGGGTAGAGGGAGTACCGGAACAAACCCCAAGAGACTCAAGGTGTCGAGGATGCTGACAGAAGACGTGGGAGAGACACGTACGTGGTTGAGAGTGCAAGTGACGCACCAGAATGTTGCAGGAGAACCAGTCCAATGAGGTCAATCACACAAGGAGGGCATCGAGGAAGGATGGTGACTCCGCCAGCCGAGAGGCAAAAGTTTCCAAAATTCACAAGGATCGATTCAGAAGATCTAGTAAGGCACTGCAAAACGTGCAAGACTATCTGGCTAGCTAACGGATAGGATGATACGAACTATTGGCTGAAAGTATTTCCAGCAACTCTAAGAGACAGTGCCATTGACTGGTACACAAAACTGGACCAAGTAAATAGGGCATCATGGAGATTACTCAAGAAGGCATTCCAAGATGAGTTCAAACTCCTGAGGGATGACAGTGAGATTGTAGTGGAAATCTACAATACAAAGCAAGGGAACCACAAGGACGTGCGTACCTATAACCGGAGACTCAAAGACTTGTTGGGGAAACTAGAGGCTCAGTCGGTTGACAGGCTAAAGAAGCGATGGTTCATCAAAGGCTTGCTGTCGTCGCTAAGGAGAAAAATGAAAGTCCTACCACCGTCATCGTACGCCGAAGCGTACAATCGGGCGATGGATATAGAGAGAGAAAATAAAACATCCTCCCGAGGAAAAAGGAAGATAGACGACGAGGATAGTACGGACAACAATGTGAGTTAAAAATAGTGCAAGCACTCTAAAAGGATATGTTAAGAATGATGAAAGAATTGAAGGCTGATAAGGAGAGCACGAAGGAAGCCAGAGAACTGTGGTGTATGGATTGCAATGGGGAAAGACACACAAAAGAAAACTGCCTGAAGAAGTTGTTCTGCGATATATGCCAAGTGATGGGACATTCCATTAAGGAATGCCCATACAACTTAAAAGCAAGAAGTGCACAAGTACTCTTCGCTCAAGGAGAACCATCGCCACCGCCAAACACAACATCAAAACCCCAAAACAATTCCAACGCATCCCTTGGAGGGTACCGAAATAACCGAAGGAGCAATAATAGTACCCTATGAAGTAAGATACGATATGACGGCAAGGGAAGGCCCATGATACAATGTCGGAAGTACAACGAATGGGACGACTTCGCCAGGGAATGCCAGATCGGCAAACTCCAGGGGGAAGATTGTGCAAGTGGTGTAGACCAAGTGACCATGAAGACAACAAATGCCCCAAGCAAAAAGGCATCCATATGCTGGAGGTGGAGGAGCAAGAGGTACTAGCTATCACCAGAGCACAAGCGAAGAACACCACCTACCCAGATCCACATACGGAAAAGCAAAGAATGAGGGAAGAAAAAGTAGAAGTGGAACTAGCAATGACAAAGGTAAACAAAACACCAACACCTCTAGAGAAACCAGGCACCTCTCAGCAGTCGGAGGCAGAAACCAATATCATACGGCAAGTACTGCAGACCACTGTACCGATAAAAGTAATTGAACTTCTCTAGACTTTGTCGCAGTTGGGACTAGCGATCACAAACATTGTCGAGGATGGCAAGCACCCGCAATCGGAGGACCGAAGGGAAGAATTGTTACCAGAACTGCCACCATACGGTGAACAAACCATCAACCCAATACTACTAATGGAAAACATCGAGAAGATGCCAACAGTCGTTCAGATGAAGATCGAAGGAAACATTTTAACAAATACTATCGTCGATGGAGGATCGGGAGTCAATGTACTACCTAAGGACACATGGAAGAGTCTCGAGAAGCCAACACTCTAGCCACCAACATTCCAACTCGTCGGTGCTGATCAGCATGGTGTCAAACCGTTGGGAACATTGATGGCGCAGAAGGTGGTGATCGAAACACGACCATTCCTACTGAACTTCATAGTCATCCCACTACAGAGGAAGGCGTACGATGCGTTCCTCGGACGAGAGTGGAAAGGAGTTCAGCCATATATTCGCAGGCGATTGGCCAACCACACAGACACCGCAAATGATGGCAACTTGGCTTTGCAAGAGGCCAACCTTCCACAGGAAGGATGATAAGTTGGTGGCACAACTCTTCAAGATGGAAATGGCTTACAGGGAACTATTCCTAGCACACAAGAGATATGAGGTGAACTATGAAAAAGTGACAGGCAAAGCAGAACAAGCCATCACTCTCTCCCGACAGATCCAGGCCAAGGCAGAGTCCTTAGAGAGTGAACTTCAGTGATAGGCTCGCCTTCTGGAAGAGGAGAAAATGAAGGTGATCACTCGAGAGGCAGTAGTACTAGATAAAGACAAGACAATAAAAGCACTCTAGGAAGAGATGGCCAGGCAGTTGGAAGCGAAGGATAAGGAATTAGAAAAGGCCAACAAGCACCTAAAGGAGGTGGTGCATTTGGTCAAGACTACACAAGAGAAGGAGTTGAAGGCCACTCGCCACCTGTAGCAACGAACCGAGGAGCTGTATCGGCTGAGGCAACTTACCGCTCAAGCAGCCACTTCATCGGTTCACCAACTGCCAGGGACATCCTCTCAACCTTCCTCCCATTGAATTTCTTTGTAGCATCTCCCAGTTTTTGTATCACTCGCATGGGAAGACGACTTTTTTCTAGGAGGGGATGATGTAATCAGCATAATTAGTTAGAAAGCAATAGAATAAGTAAAATAAAATAATACATGTTTTGCTGGGAATTAGTCCTTGTTAATAGTTAGTACTCGAGTAGTTGTTGACAGCTAGTGTTGTCAACCGACGTTGGCTAACTATTTATAATGCCAAATGTGTTGTAATCGAGGACTAGCACAAATGTAATGCATTGTAATGTTGCAGCCATATGAATAAGAATCTAAAACATATTTCTCTACAATTGTTGTGTGACTGGTTTTATGCTTTCAATGTTATTTTTAACTTAGTTTACTCAATATTGTAATTAACCCTTAGCAAGAAAACATTTAGCGCCATTGCCCAAGCATGCTTAGGGAAATTGTCTGACGAAAAGATGGCGTCATACTGGGTCCACCGACAAAAGAGCCTGTGCAAACAAATGAAGAACAGGAAGACGATTTGACACAGGATTTGGTGAACCTATGGGACATATCGTTAAGGGACCACATACGAAGGGAAGCTCTCAGGTGAGAGATCCCTCAGACAGTCCTCTGGGACAGACTGCAAGTGAATGATGAGGTTGACCATCTTCTTGTTGTGACGTTTTTCACAAATCGCCCCATTGCAAATGGGGACCCCCCTAATTTTGGCTTTGCTTTTCGGTCGTTTTGTTGTTGTCTCTCTTTTCCGCTGTCTGTCTTTCCGGGGACGTTCCCGTCTTTGAACTTAAACGTGATTTTGGCCATGTTTGAAAATTAGGGTTTCATCTTTCCTGGTCAGTCCAAGGTCGAACGAAGTCAATAAATTGAAAATTGAGCTTAACGTTGTTGTCAGTGTGCTTCCAGCAGGCTTTCAGCAAATTTTCAGCGAATTCTGAGGTACTTACTATTTTTAGTAAGTGTGAAATTACAGGCAATTTGTCAACATTTTTGGAATTCCGACAGTCACACTGCATTCAGAATACATCAGACTACTCGCATGCAAAATTTGAGCGAAAACAGACAACTTTCTATTTTTAGCAGTTCAGCTTCCAGGGCAAATTTTAGGGTTCAGATGCAGAGTTTTTCTTTGCATGTTGGCATATTCCTTCTGGGTTTTTCAAGACCTTCGCGATGATATAACATGCAAAACGAGACGACCACTTTCAGAATTCAGTCTTCCGGGGCTATTTTTAGGGTTTGCATGTCAGGGTTTCTTTTGCATGTCAGGTGATTCCTGGTGGGTTTTTCGAGAGCTTTGCGATGGTGTGACATGCAAACGAGGATACTCACTCAGTAAGGAACTTGCTATTTTTAGCAGGTGTGTCCCGGCAGCCGCTTCCCAGCAGTTCAGAATCACGAGCTGATCGCAGTGCCACAGAAACGAAGAGAAACAGAGATCATTTGATATGCATGCAGAGTGAATTAAGGTTTCAAGTTTCGGGACCCAAAAAGAGGCATAAAAGGTCAGAAATTTCGAAAACCGGTGTAAACCACCGCGATCAGTATCCTTCAAGCTATCCGCTGGTGAAATTTCAAGTCAAACGGAGCACTTACTATTTATAGTAAGTCAATTTGGAAACAGGCTAAAAATAGTAAATCAACTGCATGCGTTGATATCAACAGACAGGTCACGTGGTGAGGAGCGCCTCATCCAAATTTCAAGTTAATCCGAGCATTGGAGCTATCAGAAACAAGCAATTACTATTTATAGTAAATCACCTCCAGAAATGGGCTAAAAATAGCAGGTCAGCTAAAAATAGCAGTGTCGACAGGTTAACGAGGTTGCAAGGGGGCAGTGCTTAAAATTTCAAATCATTCTGAGCTTCTGAAGTGTGAAAATTGAGAGACTTACTATAAATAGTAAGGCATGGAGAAACTGGTAGGGACGAGAAAAAAAAATGGTTAAGTGTTGATGTTCATCCCCCTCACATAGCAAAATGCGCCCTCAAGCACAAATGGCTGAGAAAATTCCTAAGTCAAGAGCTTCATCCACCTGCCATGACAAAATGCGCCATTCTTGTGGGGTTGCTAAAATTTCTCTAACTGTTAAGTTCATCCACCTCCCCATGCCAAATGCGCCCAAGGAGAAATAAGTTGGTAAAAAAATATTTTAAGGCATTGTTTCATCCTGTAGCTAGGCCAAAATGCGCCTAAGGGAAGTTGATAGCAAGAAAAAAAAAAATTCTAAGTGTTTGAACTCGTCCTTCACCACCCTCCAAATGCGCCCAGCTGAAAAGAAGTCAAAGTGGTCAACACATTTCATCCTGCAGCTATGTGAAAATGCGCCCAAGGGAGAAAGAGTCCAAGGTGGTCAAAGGTGGCATTGAAAAGTTTATCCTTCAGCACTCATGATATGCGCCCAGCTCATAGCTCCATGTTGAAATTTCTTCTAAGTGTGAGACTTTATCCCTCACCTATGCTAAAATGCGCCCCTCACATGCAAGCAAATCCAAAAAGTTTCTAAGTGAGAAACTCGTCCTCCTCTCATGTTGAAATGCGCCCAAAAGAGGGCATGTCAAGACAAAAATAAGGCAAAGTCAAGCTGGTCAACAAGTTCATCCTGCTGCATAGGAAAAATGCGCCCAAAAAGGGGCATGTGAGGACAAAAACGTGGGAGATGAAAGGTCACTTGTTGATGGCGCTTGAAAGTTTTCATCCTCCACTACATGCCAAATGCGCCCATCCCTCTCACCCCCTCAAATGCACCAAGAAGAGGAGAAAGTCAAAGAGGGCGTTGAAATAAAGTCTTCATTCTCCTGAGTATGAGAAATGCGCTCAAGTTGAAGTAAGATGGAGGGTGAATAAAGTGTGAAGTAAAATGCTAAGTGTTGAAAGTATTTACCTAGGCGTGGTTATTATTCTCCTCTACATGTGCTATGTGCGCCATGCAAGGTGTGAAGATGGTGAAATAAAATTGATGGGAGAAAATATTGCTAAGTGGTGAATAAAAAAGAAAAGAAAATGCTAGGCATGGATGTGAAGTTACCCCTCTACATGAGATATGTGCCCAAGTGTGTGAGGTGCAAAATAATAATATTTTCCTAAGGTGTTGAAGCTGATAAAAAAAATATATACATGTTAAGCATTGAGAGTCATACATGTTGGGCGTTCGAGGAAGATTTTCTAAGAGAAGTTGATGTATTTTCTCATCACAGGCAAGATGATCGAAGTTGAGTAAAAAATTTTCTAAGGCAAACAAAATTTCAAAAATGCTAAGTGATTCAAATTTTCCAAGGCAAAATATTTTGGGAAAAACGCTTAAGCCTGATGAAGTGATGAATTTTCCTGAAGACCGAGTGAAGTTGCCAGTGATGAAGTCAGAAGGCGCCAACATTGCAGGATGAGTAAAAAATTTCAAGTCAGAGCAACAAAATTCTCAGAGGAGATGAAGAAATAAAATAAATTGTTGAAAATTATTTTTCCAAGGTTCAAAATTCCAGAAAATTAAATGAACCCGTTCGTTGGGTACCCATGGGTTCGACGCGTTCTGAAAGAAATTTTCTTCTGGGTATCAAAGATTATCGATGAGGAATGGATTTTAAGGTCTTCCACAGCTTGTCGAGGATTCTGGGATGAAGATTTTAAATGGGCACCAGGTTGATGAATTTTCCTAAGGGAAATTTGAAAATTTTCTAAGGCAAGGAATAAAATGTGTTTTCAAGATAAAAATTCGTCTTGGCAATTGAACCTGAAAATGATCGTCTAGATGATTTTTGATCGAGTTCCTGATGAAAACATTTTGCTCAAGCTAGAGTTGGATGAAATGTCAGCCGAAAAAGTGAAGAAGATGCAGTTGAAGCTAATACTTTTAAAAGATGATACACCCTTGAGGAAGATGGGTTGAAAATTTGGCTAAGGCATGAAGAATTTGAACGCAAAGCTGGCTAGTGAAGGCAGTTGACGCTTGGAAGTTAGAGCAGGAGGAATGTCGAGGCTGGAGCACAATAACTTGAAACGATGAAGAAAATAATTCAAGACGACATTTCAATCTCGAAGGGAGAAAGTTGCAAAAAAAAAGTGGCTAAGTGTTGGGGCTCAAGTGACAAAGATGAAATGTTTTCAAAACTCAAGATAGAGAAAATAATGGAAGCTTGAGCAAATCAAGAGCAGTTGAACTCCAGATTCTATCAAATTTTATTATCTGAGGAGGCAATCTTAGAGAATCTTTTACCCTCCAAGCGATCAACAGAGCGTGAAGGTCGAGGACGGTGTGAACGCGTCTACAAGCAGAATCTTCTAGAAGACTGATTGTGGGCATTTATTTCCTTTGCTATTTTTGGGAGTGAGTGGGAATCTTTGATTCATTTAATGTACCACTCCCTACTCTGGCAGTTTTTAGGGTTAGGGCTGAGGTGGCACGATTCTAGCCACTCTATTGATTGTAACCCTAGCCGTCTTTTGGGACTTGGCTAGCTATATAAAGGGGGAGTCCCCCTCATTTGTAACTCATTAGAAATTAGACAGTAGAATTAGAGTAGAAGTCGGAGTAGAGAGACAACTAGGTGATAGCTTAGGAGTAACTTAGTATAGATTGATAGTGTAGTTTGAAGAAGAGGGAAAGTTTTCCCTTTGAAAACTTTGTAAGAAATTGTTGTGAACACTCTCTCAATAAAAGAGTTTTTTATTGATGGTGAATTTCGTCTTTGTTGTGAGTAGCTAGCAAGTTTTCTTCGTCCTTCCGATTCAAATGGTAGCATAAAATACTTAAAAGTAGTATAATTTTCATTCCATGCAAGTAGATGTTAATTGTGGAATGTGGTCTTCAATTTGAGCAAAGCTTCGTCTATCCATACCACTAGTGGGCTCGCTGATGGTGAGTTCGCCTTGCATGGTCAACTGGAATATCATGTACTTAACTTCAATCACAGTTTGAATAATGGTATGCGTCGTTGTGATGGTATCTTTATGTCAAGTGGTGGTTTGAACATCTTTAGTCATCTCCCTTGAAGATTGCACTGACTCCGTGGAAGCTGTCCGATGCGAGGCAAAGCGAAGTTCGGTTGAAGTTTGCTGAAGTTGAGCTCCATATCCCACGCCTTAGAATAGATTTAGACTCTCTAAACCCTACCCCATTTCAATTCAGTACTTTCCGATTAGAACAGGAAACCTGTGCTTCATAGACAAACCTTCCAAGCATTTGAATTCCTTTCTCCGCTGCCGAACAATTCTGTAAGTCCCCTTGAAATACCAGCAAATCACATTGAGCCAATTGAGCCTATTCGCACTGAAAGAACCTTGGAGTTGAACGCATGAACTTTCTTGCAATCTTAGCATGCTGGATACTTTGATCAAGAGAGGATAGGGTAGCCGTTGGCAACTTTATTCTGCGTTGGTGCGGTCACGAAAAACACATCAACACTTCTCAACCATCTGCCAAGGCTGCTGGCCCGCCACTTCATCATCTTGCAAGATCTTCGAGTGAAGAGCAACCAGGAACGCCGGAGGCAACAAATACTGCAGCAATACGAGGAGAGAACCAAGCAAGAAGAGGAAGAACTAGATACCGGTCAAAGACGTACTCCCAGCAACCAATGATCGCACAACCAAACTTTAATGCTCGTACAGCCTAATAAAGATAAGAACCGTGTACCAATCGGGCAAGAAATGCAGGAAGAGAAGGTTCGGCGATCACTCAGGCTACAGGAGCAAGAAAACAGACGATGAAGGCTAAAGAAAATTGACAAAGAAATCCATGAAGATATAACTGAAATAAATAAATCCATTACAAGAGCACACCAGGACCTGGATGGAATAGACCGATCTTTCATAAGAGTACACCAAATTCTACTCGAGGAAAGGGACGAAGGACCCTTCAGTACAAATATGGAGAAAGATACAGAATTTATGACAATGAAAATGAATTAAATGAAGAGTTCAACAGTAGTATCCAACGCATTTGAGAGTTGTCCATATTGGACGACAACGATGGGCTGAGGATTGGAAGATCTAAGCCCAAGGCCCAAGGGTAAAGGGAGTACTGGTACGAACCCCAGGGGACTCAAGGTGTTGAGGACGCTGACAGAAGACATGGGAGAGACTTGTACGTGGCAGAGAGTGCGGGTGACGCACCAAACGTTGCGGGAGAACTAGTCCTGTTAGGTCCAACACACAAGGAGGGCACCGGGGAAGGATGGTGACTCCGCCATCCAAAAGGTAGGTTGCCAAAATTCACAGGAACAGGTTAAAAGATCCAGTAAGGCATTGCAAAACATGTGAGACAATCTAGATAGCTAACGGACAGGATGATACAGACTATTGGCTGAAAGCATTTCCAGCAACCCTGAGAGACCATGCCATCGACTGGTACATAGAACTAGACCAAGTAAATAGGGCATCATGGAGATTACTCAAGAAGGCATTCTAAGATGAGTTCAAACTCCTGAGGGATGATAGTGAGATTGTAGCGAAAATCTACAATACGAAGCAAGGGAAGCACGAGAACGTGCATACCTATAATCGGAGACTCAAAGACTTGTTGGGGAAACTGGAGGCTCAGCCAACCGACGGGCTATAGAAGTGATGGTTCATCAAAGGCTTGCTGTTGTCGCTAAGGAGAAAAATGAAAGTCGTACCGCTGTCATCATATGTTGAAGCGTACAATCAAGCGATGGATATAGAGAGCGAAGATAAAACATTCTCCTAAGGGAAAAGGAAGACGGATGACAAGGATAGTACGGACAACAGCGACGGTGAATCAAAAATGGTGCAAGCACTTCGGAAGGATATGTTAAGAATGATGAAAGAATTGAAGGCTGATAAGGAGAGCACGAAGAAAGCCAAAGAACTGTGGTGTACAGATTGCAATGGGAAGGGACACACGAAAGCAAACTATCTGAAGAAGTTGTTCTACGATATCTACCAAGCGATGGGATATTTTGTTAACGAATGCCAATACAACTTCAAAGCAAGAACTGCACAAGTACTCTTCGCTTAGGGAGAACTGTTGACACCGCCAAACACACCATCAAAACCCCAGAACAATTCCAACATGTCCCCTGGAGGGTACCGAAATAACAGGAGGAGCAATAATAGGTACGGCAAGGGAAGGCCCATAAAACAATGCCGAAAGTGCAACGAATGGGGCTACTTCGCCAGGGAATGCTAGAATGGTCAAGGTTCGGGAGGAAGATTGTGCAAGTCGTGTGGACCAAGCGACCATGAAGACAACAAATGCCCCAAGCAAAAAGGCATCCATATACTAGAGGTGGAGGAGCAAGAGGTACTCGCTATCACCAGAGCGCAAGCGAAGAAGGCCACCTATCCAAACCCACGTACGGAACAGTAAAGAATGAGGGAAGCTAAAGCAGAACTGGAACTAGAGATGACGAAGGAAAACAAAACACCAACACCTCTGGAGAAACCAGGCACCTCTTGGCAGTCGAAGGTCGAAACCAATATCATACAACAGGTACTACAAACCACCGTACCAATAAAAGTAACTGACCTTCTCCAAACTTTGCCTTAAAATAATATTCAGGCAAACAACAATTAAATTAAAATAATATCCAGGCAACTAAGCCTAGAGAGGAGACACTACACAAGTGTGAAATACCACTCACATAAGGTGTGGCTAGCCGTTTAGATGAAGTTGTAGAACAAAACAACCCTCACAAATCTTTAAAACAGCAGCAACCTAGTCTTAAACACTTGTAAAGCCTAATCTACAGTAAGTACCTCCTCCTTAAAATGTCATGCTCAACTCACACACTTGTACGGATTCCTTCAACCCTAAAATGGCGACTTAATTGTGACTGTACAAAATCAAACAGAACTATAATTCTCAATCATCGACCAACATATAATAATATAGCTAATGAAACTTGTACGGCCAATTTCGGAATTGGTACAGCTAGCTTATAACAAGTATGGCACCTCTGGAAAATGCTCAACCTTCACAAAAGGATCAATACAGTGGTACACGAGGATGTGTCCCCTAGGGTTTTAGCCCTCGTACCCAGCCAGAGACGTTTTGGGGACAGGGGACGCCTTGGGGACATTTCCTAGGCATCCCCAAAATGAGTTTTTTTTGGGGGGACATTTCGGATTGTAGAGGATATCTCAGGGACAGTCAAGGGACAGCCAGTCGTCCCCGAAACAATTAGGGGATGCCTAGGCGTCCCTCAACCATCCTGGGGGCAATTGGCCCTCCCCTTTTTTCCAGCCACTTTTTGCATTAAAAAAAAGCTACGAAATTAAATTGATGAATAGTATGCTGGTATAGGTCTGCTAAAGCTTTCGAAATGCACTGTACAAGTCTGAAAAGAGAGATAATCACTAAGAAATCACAACCAACTCACTCCCAGCTTGCCAATATTGAGCATAGGTTGTGAATATCAACTCCAAGTACATTCAAACTTCAGCCAAACACCCTTGAAGGATTATACATCAGTTTGGAAACTATATTTCATTCATTTGCAGGTCTGTTATGAAACTTCAAATGTATCAAACACAACAGGTCCCACTTATAGATTTCAAATTAGTAAATTACTACAAATATACTTGCTGATTTATAATTGATATGCAATGAATAGCCAATATGAAACCCTATGACAGTGATTGCATTCAGATTTGAATAGTTTATGCTCACATACATCAAGTATAAATATTGATATGGCTGGAAATGAATATATTGGACTCTCATCTGTAAGTAATCAACAATTATGAAATCCTAAGGTGTCAAATACACTAAAATCACAACTTGTAACCCTATAAAAGCTGATTTTATTTGATTTTGCAATAACTAAAACAATTACATTGACTGATATACAAGTTGGAAACACAATTTCAGACTTACAACAATTAGAAATTTCATTCAGAGTAGATCAATGACTGAAAAGGTGTTGGCGTTTCAATTCGCACCTCTGGAATGCAGATTAGAAACGAATAGCTATGCACAGATAAACTACTCTTCGAATTAGGAGGCGAAGCTCCCTCTTTGCTGATGTTGCTTTAAAGAAAGTAAACTAAACTAATTTGCCAATCTTTTTGTTTAGCTAAGAGCACAAGGTTATAAAACTCAAGCACCATAGCTGAGATTTTCTCTTTTAGAAGTTCAACTATGACTAAGCCTACTCTAATGACGTTTCTAACTTCTCAAGTAAATGCAGAGTATGAGAGTTAAAAATGAACAAGGAAGGATTCTTTGACATAAATACTTAAATAAACTTTTCTCCCAATGCACATCTACTTACTTTCAATGCAAGCTGAAATAAAGATCATATAAGCATAACACATAAAACGGAAATCTGAGACATTATATCAGGGCAAAGTAGGCACAAGACTTTATTTCTCAAATCTCAAGAACAAAGATTACACTTCTGGGACAGCAGAATTGTAGCAAAATAGGCTTACAGTTTAGCGATCAACCAGAATAAATTGACACAAGACACAAGAACTAAACAATAACTTGTAGCTAAAGAGGCATACAAACTTGCTCTTACACTAAGTGAACAATACTGAATAACAATTAGAAGGCACTAGTAGGCTCAACGTTTTGTTATCACAAGCATGGTTAAAGAAAAATGGGCAAGCCTGCCTTTATTTATACACAAGCAAACGAGTAGGGAACCCTAAAATCTCCTTGCTTTTACAACTAAGACTTGGCATCATGCAAGCTTTATTTCTAAAAACTAAAACAAGATAAGCATCTAACAACCTATGAAAGCATAAAAAACAGGGAAAGTGCAAACTATTACAACTTGATTTATTTTCTCCTTCAAAGAGTGGATAAGAATGAGACAAGAATAGAAAAAAAGCTTGAGATAAGAATGGAAAGAAAGTTGGGAGAAAGTTGTTGCTTTAAATCTCAACCACATCTGCCAAAAAGCTAGAAACTATATCTCTATCAGGAACGTCAATACTATCTATAGAAAAATTCTACTTTTCAAGGATCTCTTCACCTTCTGCAATTGAACTTAGGGAATCTTTCACATCTTCAGCTGCTTTATGAGTTCTATTCTTGAAAAACATCGCTGCCCCAAAAGATGACTCATTAATTGATAACTTGGTGGCTTTGCAACTTTATGCTTCTGACACTTCTCTTGATTTTCGAACGGAAGAGTATTGTACAATTCTTTTCCGATACTTGTCCTTTTTCTCATATTACACTTTTTCACGCTCTTCAGCTGAGATGATGAAGTTATTTGTCCATGGTGGTGTTTGAAAAGCACTTCTCAACATCGTTCGGCCTGAGGCTACAAGATACTATATTGGCTTGGTCCTACATCCCATGGGAGAGTATTGCATGCTGAAAAACTTGAATTTTAACAGTAAACTCGACTATGTTCGAACACCTTTTGTGCAAATGGCTGAAAATTGAAGGCTAATTTCTCCTGAAAAAGCAGATTTCTCGAAAAAAGTTGGGACCTGGGTTTTGTAGAGAACATTTTTTAAGAGGACCCAAATCGTCCGTTTTGGAAAATACTAAAGGCTGGTCGAAAAAGCAGAAACCCTAAAATTTTAGGATTTTCATCAAAAAAAGCTGAGAGCTGGGTTTTGTGCAGAATCGTGTTCTATGTGGACCCAGTTGATCACTTTTCGAAAATAATGAAGACTTTTTGGACATGCGAGAAAAAAGCAAGTTCTTGAAAGTTGAAAAATTCTTCAAAGTTGTAGAGAATCAAGAACTGAGCTGACCTAAATTGTTGGAAATTGAAAATATTGACCCCCTTCTTTTGAAAATCAATGCCTTGGAGAAATAAAGTATGAAAAAGCGAGCTCCTTGGTGTGCTGATCCGGAAAATATAAAGAACTGTGAAAAAGCACCACATTTTGGCTCTCGAATCCTGAAAAGAATAAAATTTAATTTATGTCTCCTCTCTTGCTCTTGGATGCCAACCTACAAAAAGTGAATAATGAAATCCAAAGCCTTCTTATATAAGTTTCGAGGATAAATAAAACGCTTTATTATCTGCTTTAAAACTTTCGAAGCCAATCCTGAGCAGGTTTGTTCAACTTGGAAACTTTTTATTGATGCATATTAAAAATTGAAAAATTAACTAAGGCATTCAGCCTTGGGCGCCCTTCTTGACCTAGAGCGCTTTTCCTCTCCAAACTTAGCCATTTTTTCACCTTTTTCAAGATTTTGCTTGATTCTGACCTTAGTTTGATTCTCAATTTTAGATGCTAGGTTGATGTTGTGAACTAGCCAACTGATCCATTGTGGAGCCTGACTGATTCTGAGAAGATTATCCTGGAGGCAACTTCTGATAAAAACTTCATATGACCCCTCAAAATCATGGGCGCCCCTAGCTACCTAGGGTGCCTAGGCTTACCAATGTTAGCCATTTTTTCAAAAAAATTAATTTCTTGCTTGTTTCTTCTCCTTCAGATGATTTTGCAATTTTGGATGATCCGGAGGTCCGACGAACTGATGGTTGGGCTCATTGCATGGCTCGGAGGATTCCGAGGGGGGTATCCTGGGAATGATATTTCCTGAAAACTGCTTTTAGGGCCTGAAAAGCTTGGGCGCCTATCTCCTCCTAGGGCGCCCATGGCTTGCAAACTTAGAATTTCTTGAAATTTTCATTTTGTTTTTGACTTCATCCCTTCGCTCTATCTTCGATATCTGCTGACTGCCAACTCTGATGGACTTGCTGATGATTGCATTGGAGAGCTACTTCAAAACTGAAGAAGACATGCTGGAGGCTACAACAGCAAATTCATCCATTTGATGACCATAAAGCTTGGGTGCCTATCTCCTCCTAGGGCACCCAAGCTCTCCAGCCTTAGCCATTTTTGGCTCATTTTCAACCTTCAAACTTGAAACCTCATGTTATGTTCTCCG